>VNJV01004548.1:0-22489 GCA_008042635.1 Drosophila nikananu | reverse complement strand
ATTTTTATATTTATTTTAATATTTTACTAGAAGAAAAAGTAGCCGCCCATTTCCTTATAATTAAATTATAATAAATGGGCTACAAAAAAAAGACTTAGCTTAGTAGGAGCAAATGCCTTTTTAAGAACATATTTTTATTATTAATCTTTTACATAGGTATATAATATTATTTTATCTACAGTTTTGTTATATTCCCCACAATTGAATCAAATTAATTAAATATTTTTGTGAACCAACTGTTTAAGCTTCCCATAGTTGTAGTTGGGTCATTGGTCGTCTCTCGAATACCGTCAATCATTAGCTTTGCTGAATAAACCCCAACTGGTACACGCATTTCGCACTTTTATATGCCAGCTCTTAATAAATTTAATTAAAGCGAGATCCCTTTTAATCAAATTCAACGAAATCAGTTCCTGAAAATTAAATTTAAGCCACACACAGTCAAAGAAGAAAAAAAAATGATAAAATGTTAAATTTAATTTGATTTATTTGCAGAGCTCGCTTTGAAGTCGCATTCGAAAATGAAAGGGGATGGCGGGGACCCGAATGGGGGCCCAGATTGTGTATGATGAGATTATTTGAATTACCTTTGCAATCAAATTGACACCACATAGACGCCCTGGACTGACGGGGACAGACAGTTGGACAGGAAACTGACAGCGTCAACCGAAGGGGTGCTTACTCCATGCATCCCTCATCCTCATCCTGCAGCGGGCTTGAAAGGCGGAAGCTACAGACATCCCTCATAGGAGATCCAGAGTCCTGGCCAAGTGTCACTCTGAATGCTCTGCATTATTCAGGCGAGAGCACGTTCAAATTAAATTTTCACTAATGTTAGGGCTTCCTTCTCGGAGCAGGCTGGTAATTGAACGTAATAGGAATTCGAGGCACTCGACATTAGCAGACGTCAACGAGAGCCCAACGCACATCAACGGAAATAGTTACAATATAATAATATTTAGTAAATAGTTTATGTGAAATGGACTACAAAAGTATGAAGGGTTCGGAGGTTTCAGATTGGTTCTGTTCGAAGGAAAACGTGGAGGAACTAAACATGGAGTCCTTGAGCCTTAAAGAACATGGAAATCAGGAAGCCAAGGTCAAGAAGCTTCCGAATCTGCTGGTTGAAAATATTTTTAAGTTTAAAACCGAAAAGATAAACCTTCTACCCCAGTTTTTGCCACCGCAGGTGAGAGTTTCGATCTTATTGCACTGTATTTTTGTAATACCCTAAACCCAACCCTCAGGCCTATCTCTACAAGGACATCTACTCCACCCGCAAGGACCAGCGTATCCAAAGATGTATTGAGGAAGAGCGCAAGCAGCGCGTGTTTCACAGCCGGCCAATGCCAAATTTCCGACAGGTCCACGAGCGCCAGGTCATGCAGACTGTGGTGCACCGCATCACCATGCCAGTGACCCCCAATGTGCTCCGAAATTCCCTGGAGACGATGCAGAAGCGTCGCCAGCGTGAGGAGCAACTTTTGCGGCAGCGCGAGGAGGAGTCCAAGCTGCAGCGACAGCAGTCCGTGCGGGCCAAGCCCATTCCGGTAAGCAGTCGCCAGCCCTTAAAGCCTGCAAATCGTCAGGTGAAGGTGGAACCCTTCAACCTCAGCGCCGAGCAGCGTGTCCAGCAGCGGCGAGTCTTTAATATCCAGAACTCCCACATGCAGGAGATGAAGCGGCGGGAACTGGAGCAGCAGCGTGAGCGGGCGGAGCGAGAGGCCAACCAGAGGCAGCGCCAGCTCACCACCTTCCGGGCACGACCCAATCCATTTGCAGGCTCCGCACGTTGACCGGCGGCGGAGATGCCCTCAATTCCTGGTTTCTTTTCTTGTTTGTTTGGATTTTTCGTTGCAAATTTGTTTTGTTTGTTGCTTCTGTTCGAAGAAATTAAATTACTATAATCACCAGCAAACAGCCACAAACACCAAGCTCGCAAAGGAGGCTACAGTTGGGGTCGAGTTAATAGCAGTGCCAATTAAAGGTGCAACCACTGTGAAGGGGTTAAGAAAACGTTAAATTGTTTTAATTTCTTACTACTAAAATTGGAATATTGTAGAAAATAAATCCACAAGTTCAATTGAAATAATAAAAGTCCAAACGATTAAATATTTGTGGAGAAATGCTAGTGAAATCTGTAATTTTCAACTGATAGCAATGTTAAATGTAAAGAGCTGAAAGATAATTGATTTAGCCAATGAGGTAATGAAGAAACATCAGTATAAATTGACTTAAAATATATAGTACCAAGAATTTGGAAATCTCTCTTCTTTCCCACTTTCCTTGGCTTTTTTTAAACCTATAAATAAAATTAAGATTGCTTTGCTTTGCTATATCCACCACCACAGGTGTAGATGTGGCTTCCGCACATTCAATTTGTTCATTTAAAATGGCTTAGGTCGGCGGCTCCATCAATCAAGTGGCCCTGCCCCAGTCCACCTATGGGGATATGGAGGTGGGTAGCATATACATATATATATGGGGATCGGATCCAATCCAATCTGGAGCGTAGGGCCACGCCCACGTGCTCCTCTACAAACAATTTGTTGTAAGTGTATCAATTGGTGTGCCTGCAGGGGATTGTGTGTGGTGTGTCGTGTGTGAGTGTGCGTGGGTACGGCACATAATCAAAAGCACAAATACTAAAACAAGCACTCAAACTGTCAAAGCGATGATTGATAGTGTTGACATTCGCTTTTTGGCTTCAGCCATCAGCCATCGGCCATCAGCCGTGGGATCTGACTTTTTGTGCATTGAGCTCCTGTTAATGGGACGGTTTTGGCGGTGGCCTCGTCCTTTCAAAAGAATTCCTTTTCCCAGCACCCCCAGCATCCCCACCGTACTCACCATCAGATCATCTATGCTCGTGTGTGCCTGCTTCTCTATGTGTGAATGATGAATTGCATTGCATGTGTTTATCGAGGAGCTACACTGAAAACAGGTATTTATTGCAGGGCTGCCGAGCAGGTTTAAAGGTGAGCATCCATCACCTGAACTCGGTTCGAGTTGCAAATTAAATGCAATTAAACTGTTACAAGCTGCCGGCAGAAGGCTCTGATTGAGGGCGATGCTTGTCTAGGTTTAGGAATATTAATTCGACTCACTTTAGATTATTTTAGAAAGTTTTAAGCTCTAAACCTATAACATATAATATAAGTGACTTTAAATTATACCATATGCTTATATATATTTTTCAAAGTAGCTAACATATTTATCTTTATTGTTTATATTTAAATTTTCTTAATATTAATTCTCTGCTACACTTTTCACTCTCATTTCTTTTACTTTTCTAAATATTAAAGAACGTTTTTTTCTAAATTCATATTAAATAAATACAGCAAATGTATAGTGCAATTTAAAAATGATCCTAAATAAGCTGCACCGTGGCCATATTTATTTTTTAGGAACTAACAAGTTGCCACTGTCTATTCACTGCTCGCTTAACATTTGCTGTCATGGATTTTTCTGTTGTTTCGTTAACATAACATAGCTGTGTAAATTATCAGAACCCCAACCTTAGCATTCTGCAAAAATATGCACAAGGGGCAAACTGTGCTAACGGTTAACAGAGCCAATATGGGGGTAGTAACAGCCACAGCTGTAGATAGCAGCCTATGTTGCTGTTAGACTGACTTTAGCATAATGTTTAAAAATAACGGTCGAAAAAATGTTACAAAGGAATCTATAGAAAATGTTAACTGAATACACAATATCATATTAGACATGAAATTATGCTACCTTCGACACTCCGAAGATTGTATAGTAGTCCAATCCTGATAAAATTATAAGCGAAATTGAAGAATAATAAGAAGTGGTCAAATCTTAAATTATATGAAAATATGTTGAAAATTGAGAACTCAAGCTTTAAAGGCAGACAAGTTATCCATTAAAAACTAAGAAGAAAAAACCAAACCACACTGAAATCAGTTGAGTTTAGGCCAAGTTATGATAAAAAAAACACTGAAAAAGTTTGCGATTTTTGACCAAAAAATTTACCCATTTTTTTTATAAAAAATGAAAGGGGTTACATCGTCAAAATTGTATAAAATTGACCAAAATTTAGAAATCGAGATTTGAATGCAGAAAAGTTCTCTATTAAAAACTAAGAAGAAAAAACCAAACCACAGTGAAATCGGATGAGTTTAAGCCAAGTTATGATAGAAAACTGTGAAGAAGTTTAAAATTTTTTACCAAAAAATTTACCCATTTTTGTCATCGTCAAAATTGTCGAAAATTGACCAAAATTTAGAAATCGAGCTTTGAATGCAGAAACGTTCTAAATTCAAAACTAAGAAGAAAAAACCACACCAGAGTGAAATCGGTTGAGTTTAGACCAAGTTATGATCAAACAACACTGAAGAAATTTACAATTTTTGACTAAAAAATTTACAAATTTTTTATAAAAAATTAAAGGGGTTACATCGTCAAAATTGTCGAAAATTTACCCAAATTTAGAAATCGAGCTTTGAATGCAGAAAAGTTCACCATTAAAAACTAAGAAGAAAAAACCAAACCACAGTGAAATCGGAAGAGTTTAAGCCAAGTTATGATCAAAAAACACTGAAGAAATTTACAATTTTTTTATAAAAAATTTACAAATTTTTTATAAAAAATTAAAGGGGTTACATCGTCAAAATTGTCGAAAATTGGCCAACATTTAGAAATCGAGGTTTGAATGCAGAAAAGTTCTCCATTAAAAACTAAGAAGAAAAAACCAAACCAGAGTGAAATCGGTTGAGTTTAAGACAAGTTATGATAAAAAAAACTCTGAAGAAGTTTCCATTTTTTGACCAAAAAATGTACCCATTTTTTTATTAAAAATGAAAGGGGTTACATCGTCAAAATTTTCCAAAATTGGCCAAAATTCAGAAATAGAGCTTTGAATGCAGAAAAGTTATCCATTAAAAACTAAGAAGAAAAAAACAAACCAGAGTGAAATCGGTTGAGTTTAAGCCAAGTTATGATAAAAAAAACTGTTAAGAAGTTTACAATTTTTGACCAAAAAATTTACCCATTTTTGTGATCGTCAAAATTGTCAAAAATTTTCCAAAATTTAGAAATTGATTTTTAAATGCAGAAAAGTTCTCCATTAAAAACTAAGAACAAAAAACCAAACCACACTTAAATCCGTTGAGTTTAAGCCAAGTTACGATAAAAAAACCATTTAAGATGCTAGCGATTTTTGAGCAAAAAATTTACCCATTTTTGTCATTTAAAAAATTAATCACTAAAGACTTATACTTTTGCTTTATTGTGAGTGTGAGTCCAAAGATTAGATGGTCAAGGGAGCTCCACACCGATACCCCAAAAGTGCTTCTGATACTAAAAATCCTACCCTTTTCCGGTTTAATGACGGCAACTCCTTTAAGCCTTTCTCCGCCGGGATTAGTCGCTAAGCAGCAGCTACTTGTGTACCTTTTAAGTTAGTGCTTATATCTGCCCGTCAAGTTAGTGGCTGTATTTGTGTCAAGCATAAGGTGACAAGCACCGCCGGAGCTCATAAAATGCGTGTCTTGCATCTCGGATTTTCGGCGACGGATGCCGGTTGTCGCCTGTCGGATTTGGGATGCAAAAGTCCATGAAGCGGCGAACTTTATACGAGTCACCACCGAGAGAGAGCGAAGCGATTGCTATTCAACGCGGAACAATGTGCCGAATTTGATGGGCACCGTATATACGACTTGCCAGAATGCTTTCTTCTGTATTTTTTCGCCTTTGCGGAGGCACAGCTCCTTGCGGTTAAATGAGACGCCCGGAGAAAGGATCCGGATGCTCGCTTCTCGGGCGGGACTCGGAATTTAATAACGCGCTGATGCATGCAAAATAACGCATAAAAACGTGAAAATGCAAGAGAAAAAAAGTAAACAAAGCACGCACACTATATATTGCGTATACGTAATACGTCTACGTAGCCGCAAAAGTGAAGAACATGAACCAGGGGGGAAGGATGGGCGGTAGTTGAGCTGCAAGCGCCTCGGGAAAAACAATTTTCGCAGTCAATTTTCTTTTATGAGCAGAAAATATTTCACAGTGAAAATATTAAATGAATATTTGCAGCCGTCGGCGGTTACGGCCTCTGACTTCTTAAGGACTCAGAATGGGGCAGGAACAGTTTTCACATTTTGATCACAGTGTAATATTTGTCCTTTTTTTTGTATTTACATATTTTAATTAAATAATCGTTTTTCTACATGTTCCTGCTTCGTACTCTGTTTTCTGAAGGGCTAACATATTTTTTTGTAGCTTTGTAAAATTACAAAATATTACCACTTTTTGTGCAGCTTTTTTGTGCTGTTTTAAATTGAAAGAATAAATTTTTTATTTAATATTATTAAATGAGAAATTTTATGTCCTATGAAATATATGTAGTGACAGGATTTATTTCGTTAGGCTTTTTTAAAAATATAATGTAAGTGGCTAATGTGCATTTATTATTTACCTAATTATTTTATATAATTTGATGCATGTGGCTACAAAAAAGACTAACTCAGAGCACTAAAAAGTATCAGCAAATTAAAAGGGGAATAATAAAGTAGAAGTATTAAATCTGAGCGAACGCCCAGAAAGTCCTCAATGAGGCTCATAAAAAGAAACAAAAGCGGCGACGGGAACACTGAAAGGAGTTCGAGTACCAGACGCACAGCAATTGCTGCAGAAAGTCAAAGTCATTAAAAAGTAATGTCATCGTCAACGTTTCTCGGTTCCAGGTTCCTGGTTCCCCCGGTTTCCCCACTCCCCTGCACGCTTTCCGCAGAAGCCCGTGACGCTTAGTCGCCGTTTCAACTCCTTCAGGTCCATTAATGATGGATGACGACTCGGCTTGCCTAGAACCCGGATCTCCAGGAGACTGCGGGCCCCAAGCTCACCGAAAATGATTTGATGAAAACATTTGAAATTTTTATCGGGTGCAAATTTATGCAGAACTGTTGATGTCATCGCCGTTGCGTTGGCCGCAGAAAAATGATGACGATGCCGTTGTGACGTTGAAATATGAAGGCGCATTACCTTCTGCTCATTGCTGATTTTCCCCACCGCTTGGCTTTCCATTTTCCCCACCGCCTGGCTTTCCATTTCCCCCACCGCCTGGCTTTCCATTTTCCCCTTAGTCCTCCCATCCCCCAAAGCGAGGGCGACAAGGCGCGTCCTGTTTCTAACAGTGTGCGCTTGGCAAGGGGCCGATAAGAAGTTTGTGTCCTTGTTCTTTTTATGGGATTTAATTTTGATTAACATTCGGGGGGGTGCACTTAAAATTTGTAACAAATGACTTTGAAATTGATTGGAAGCTGGCATTTCTTATTTTTATATGCACCATAAAGCGATTCACAGATGAATAAACTGGCGAACGGCTTTGTCCTGGCGTATGTGGAAAGCCTATAAAGTTGGTAGGGTGTAAAGTATGGTTGCTTCATAGCCGTGTAAAATGTTATTTACCTGGTGTTAAAAGCGTTAAAATTTAAAGTATTTATTTATTTAATCGTACAAGTAACTCTTCATATTGTTCTGCAGGCGATATTCACCTACTGGTTTACTTTTGCATATTTAACAAGTATTTGCCTCGATTACTGCAACACAAATATGTAACGTTTTATAGCACAAAAAAACCATACAAAAGTATGTTTCATATTTTGAATAATAGAATAAATTGTTTGCTCAGTTGCACAACAATGGTAGTGTTCGGATTAAATATGCAATTCTGGGGATAAAATACTAACAATATTTTCAGAATAGAGTTTTACTAGGAAAATATTTTATGGCTTTTGTTTTTAAATTTCCTGAAACTATTGCAAGTATTATCTATTTTATTTTTTGGGTTTTGTTTTTAAATTTCCTGAAACTATTGTAAGTATTATCTATTTCATTTTTTATTCATTATTTGAAAATTTGGTATACTTTCTCTGGGGAGGAAGAGTGCTAAGGACAGTATAACTCTTAGAATTTAACGATTGTATATTTTTCTCACTTTTATATATATTTGCCACATTTTATACATTTTTTTGTGGGTTTTTTATAGTGCTTCGTTTGCGAGTCCTGGTTTATTATTGTCCATACACCTTGGCGAACTTTTTATTGTGGCGCATCTATTGCATAAACTTTAAGCAAATTGCAAATGAAAGTTCTGGGATTTTACATGACAGTTTATGGGTTTGAAATGCCAATGTATCCGGGACACAAGTACTGGGTTGTGTAAGGTACAGAATGTATGTATATATATATTCGTATATGGTCATGTGGCGGTAATATGAAAGTTTTGCTTTTTTATGCGTCTGTCGTTCCCGTGGGAGGAAGTAGCTGCCGCTGCCGCTGCCTCTGCCGGTGGCGTGAAGTTTTATTGCCGGAGGACAGGGGACAGGGGATGCGACTGCGGTGGCTACCAGGGTGGTGGTTGCGGGTTGGCTGCCGCATTAGAGCAGTGCCTTCGGTGGCACGGTGGCACGGTGGCACGTGCACTCCCACAGGTGACGATGGCCTCGTTTATGAACAAACAGCAAAATGTTGTCAACATTTCAAATTTATTTGTTCAATATACAAACACACACAGACAAACTGATGTGGAGGATTCCTGCATATGTCTGCGTTGTCTCTCTTCCGTGTGTGTGTGTGTGCGTGTTATTAAATTAAACACAGAGCTGCCATCAGTGGGCCAAAAGCATTCATTAGCCACGTTTACTGCACCCGTGGCGACCTCCATTCGGTCTGATGAGTTTTTTCCTCTTCTGTTTTTGTTTTTATTTCTGTCCCCCCATTCAGCAAGGGAAACTTTCTATGTTTGCCTTTTCTATGTACCCAATTTTTTTCAGGGGGTTCCATGATCTATTCTGAGTTGGTAATATTTTTGGAGCTGTGTGAAATTCATGTTAGTTAATAAAATATTGAAGTTTGGTTTTTAAACTTATTATTCGTTTATTTTTGGCAGTCCCGCATGCCATTATATTTCCTAATTAATTACCAAAGTTTATCTAAGGATATAGTTTTCTTATTTAAACTTAAAAGTATACAAATTGATATAGTTTAAAGTTTAAACTCTTAAATCATTTTTATAGTACACTTTTTGACACATTTCTAGATTGGTTTCATATTTTTAATGCTAATACATTCTCTCTTTCATAAAGGTATCAAGGATTCGGCTTTTCTCGACATTCTTGGACTTTGTGAATTTTTTTTTTGATTACTTTGTCTATTTGCTTAGCATTGTTGTTCCTCTTCCCACTCCTGCTCCTGGTCGCATTTTTGTTGGCGTTGCTCTTGGCGTTATTATTGCTGCTGTTGTGGCTGCTGGTGTCGCTGACGCTTCGTGACTTTTGTGAATGTTAGATTTTAATATTTCGTCCTTGCCCTGCGCCCATTCGGTCCTCTGGAGCGTCACGATGACGGCTACGTGCGCCTGTTCGCACACAGAAATGATTATTGCACACCATTTTGGCAAATGGCGGAGGAGCCGGGTCCTCCACGCGGCAAACGAAGAACCCCCAACCAGAAACCATTGCCATTTAAATGTAAACATATAACATAGAGAAAACGCTACTACAACGGCTGCAGTTAAATGCGATTCAGGGCCGGGCAAACGCATTAATTCTAATTAACTTTCTGCGGTCGTCTAAAACCCAAAGAGGTCCTGTTACCGCACTCGCTTTATGAGCACTTTTCGGGATCCGTACCGCCCCGGGTCCGAATTGCGTAGCAAATGAAGTGCAGGCAATAAAAAGGCGACAAAGGCAAATGGCTAACCGGCGAACCAGCGGCGCTCCTCGGCCGCCTTACTGCGTTCCGTGCGTTGAGCCATGAAAATGGAAATGAAAATTTATACGCTCTGCGGCGAGGGAAAACGGGGCCGGCGGGACTTTGGCTACCCAGCAGCTCGCCGTGATTAAAACACCTGCGCCGACAGCTGTCGGGGATGGAGGGAGCACACACACGAATGCGTGCAGGAATATAGGAATTATATCGATTTTAAAATCTAAAGAATAATCTAAAAAAGTATACAAAATTTGTCTATAGAAACTGCTTATTTTATTGTCTAAATTTTACTACAAGATTCAACTATCTAAAATTATGTCAAACAAAATGTTTCCAAAATTATATTATTTTATGCACAAAAACAAGTTTTTTTACTATATTAACTTGAAGATAACATTTAATTTACTTTTCCATTAGTACTATCATAATGACCCAGTCTGTACATATACTCACTTGGCCCGCAGCATTGGTAACTGAAGTTGGCCGGAATAACTCCCTTGATTGTCTCTGGCAGCTGGCTGGGCTATCATAGGTTTTCATTTTGCCAGGCTAATGAAACGTCATGTTATTTATGGCCAGGATGCGCTCTAATGCAAAAGCATTTCTCCTCATTTAGGCCTTGGCCAGATGACCACCGAGGGACAGATTCGGGCAACAGGACCAAGTGCTGTCATGCGCGCTTCTTGGAAATTTCGCTTTTATTCCAGCGATAAAAATAAGTTAAATGGAAAGAACATATTTTTACTTTGTGAATTATATATATATTAATAGTAATTATATAAATAATCATTTAAGAATGTTAAAGATATTTTTTTCAATAAACGTTGCACATGTCGTATACTTAATGAAAACATTTAATACAAAACAAAGCTTATATTTCGCATTTAACATGATTAAATTATTATAATATAGCTTAAATTCAAATCTTATTAATATATATTTAAATAAATATTGTAAATTAAATAAAAAGTAATATACACAAATATCAAACAAAACAACATAATCTTTAAACAGGTCGTATACTTAATATACAATTTATTAAACGAAAATTTTATATTTTACTCTTTGAAACCATTAGAATAGACATAAAATAATAATAAACTTTACCGAAATTAGCATAATTTTCCCCCTAACCAAGCAAGGCTTTCTCTTTGACCAATATATACTCGAAAGTGAAAAAAATATGAAGGGCCCGGAGTGAACTATAAATTTCCTAAGCACATAATTCATTCAACTATCCCAGAAGCTAAGCAAGCAAAAAGCTTAACTAGAACCGAGCCATTTGACACGCTGTTCAATTTGTCTTTAAAATCAGTGCTCAGGACCCTAAATTTCCCCTATAGAAAACCCGATGAGAAGCGATCCAGACATATTGCTCACTTGTCACTTCAGTGAATGCGCCTCAGCCTGGGATTGGGGTCGGAGATTGGGGTTTCGGGGGTTTAGAATCCTTGGGCTGGCTTTGAGTCCTGGGTCCAGGGACCTTTGGCAACCCAAACGTGTGCGGCATTGATAAATTTCTGGGCGTGATGGCGCAGGACCTTCGAGGCGAGCCAAATGACTTCCAGCGGTCACGCCATTAAGAATGCTAATGTGTCTATTCAATGCGAATTTTATGCAAATGGCAAGGTTAAAAGCAAAATAAGAGCCGCGCTCTGGTAATGCGATAAAAAATTTGACACATCATCACTTTTCAATAAAATCAACAAATTTTATTTAAGTCACCCCCAGAGGATGCGCCTCGCTGGCTCTTCTACCCTCTTGCCCCCGGAAACTTTTTCGCCCTCGTCCTTTTCTTTGCATTTTCCCCAAGTTCTTTATTTTTTTGGTTCACAAAAGCGAAAGCCAGGAAGGATGTGGATTGCTTGGGGGGTGCGGAGAGTGTGGCGAAAATGCCATTTTCTTTGGAATGGGTCTGGGACGGGTGCTGGTACTGGCATTGTAAGCTTATCCATTTTGGCCATACGGTTTTTGCCATGTTTCCCTGACTGTGTGCCTTTGCCCCTCCACCCCCTCCGCCTTTGTTGGCTTTCGCCTTTTCTTTTGGCTTTTCGCTTTTGTCCAACTGCCGGCCATTGTCCTGGCCACGGAAGTAGCCAGTGGCCGGTAGGCACTGGGGCTTTCAGACTCTTTGCAACGGGATCAGGATCAGCATTTCAGCTGGAATTTCAAATTCTTTGCATTTGGAAAATTCAAAGTCCGGTTATGTTGCTAATTTCTCTCTGGCCCTCGTACGGCTCTCCTCGGTTAGCTGGCCTCGATTACAAGTTTGAGTGGGGCAAAAGGAAAGCTCTCAGCTAGCTAAGCCCAACTGTCAATCAAGTGATTGATGGCACTGACGATTGAGCCGCCAGCAAAACGGATTGGATTCAGTTGGTAAATGCACTTGGTGGGAATACACAGCCTCATTGCATTTCCTCTCCACTTTTTGAAGCCTGTCAGCTGCTGCGTTTTCCGCAGCTGGAAGAGTGCGGCAGCAAAAAATAGTTTATTCAAAAAAGTTATTACAAAAAGGTTTATAAAATATAATACTTTTTAGTGAAAATAAAATAATAATACAAATGTTGACTTAAAATCTTTTAATATTTTCTTTAGGTAATTGTAAATATTGTTTGTGAAATTGCTTTCTGTGTATTTATTGACGCACTTGACATTTCAACAGCAGCTCGCGCATAATCTAAGATATTTACTTTATGAGCGGTCTATGGGCGTTTTACTAACAGCTGTGTAAATACTATTTACGCCTCATTCACGAAAGGGTGCCAAAAACATTTACTTTTATGTTCATTGCCAAATTGCCCTTGTTTTAATTGCCGCGATGCCCTGCCCCTCCGCAGAAATTTGTTTCACCTTTCGTGTAAGCATCGCGTGCAATTATTTACCCTTCGTCCGCCCCGCCAATGTCTCGAAAAAATTCCATTCAATTGAACAAAACGAAGCGCTTATCAAAAACATTAAGTCCCCAGCTGAAGCCACGACAGCAGGGAAAACAACAAACCATTAAGATGGGGTCCCAGATTCTACAAGGGTCGATGCTAGAGGGGCTTTCCGGGTTAGTTTTTCACGGGTAATTCGGAAAATGTACACCAAATTAAAAAGAGAATGGAGTATGCCAAAGCTGAGGTGGGGAATCTAAAAATATATAAAAGGCCTTCGAGTTTTTAGCTGTTTCTAAATAATAAAAATTCGAAAGAGGAATTACTCAAGGAAATTCATTTTTAATTTATTTATTTGCCCTTAAATATCAAACAAAAATAGGGAACTGTTACTCATTCATATAAAAACAGGGTTCCGGCTTCCTTTAAAATTCATAATTTGTGTTTCAGCCTCACAAAAAAAACTATGTCATGCAGATAGATGTATCCCTCTTCACACTCTTGTCTAAATTTTCCTAATGAAATATTCGACTAGAATAAATATTAAACTCCTTCAGCAATCCTTTCGCACAGCATATCAGACATCAACGTCGGCTTCATTAAAAGAAAGGATCTCTCTCTCTGTGCCAAACAAAAAGGAAAAATAAAAAGGAAAATGTGACGGCAATTTAATTAAAAACTTATGAATGAGTGAACAAAAAAGTTTGCTCATCCTTAGACCTCAAGATGTTTTTATCGTTGTTGTTTCCGCAAATGGAGTCCCTCACACACACGAACAGACGAACCGACTCCAGACTCCAACTCCCATCCATTTGCACTGAAAGTTTGTGAGTAGTGTTTTGGGCGCCGGCTTTGGCCAGATGCAGATCAGCATACGAAGTCGAAGCTCGGCATCAGAGTTTCCATAGCGTAAAAATATAATTGGAGGAATTTAAAAAGTTTTTGTTTTAGTTTCAGGCTCTGCTCGTCAAAGGACCCTCTTTGGCGAGCTTGAAGTGCGACTGCCTGATGGATGTTGAATGCGGGATGCTGGATGGGAGTACTTCTCCTTCTATAATCTGCGGCAAATCCAATTGCCAAATCGATTCCGAAGTTTTCGTATTTGGCCAGCGCTCAAGAATGCATTGTAAATGTATTTACACAATTTTGTCTCTTGGTCGCAATTTCACTTGGCACATTCGCAGGCATTTCTCATCGCTTTACCCCAAGCCAGTACCCAGAGAATCGAGAATCCAACAATCCAACAAGCTCCGAATCCCAGGGCCAATCCGTTGGTTTAGTTTAGTTTCGGTGCCGTGCCGTGCGGTGCGGTGCGGCTCGGTTTGGCTGCCCATTTCATTGTGTGCACTCGGGAAAAAGTGAATAAGAAAATTTGTTTGCCAACTTTCGGTGTAATTTGTAAACATCAAAGAGAATGGCAAAGAAAACATGTCGCCGGCTGAGTCAAAGGGATCAAGAGTTGCTTTGCGAATTCGTGCGGAAATCTTCTACGTGTGCGGCATGCCAAGCTAAGGAATATGTGCACAGCATAGCGCCAGGGAGCGGTGTGCCCCAGGCCAGTATTTTCCCTGGCCAACTCCTGCTCCTCCTCGAGCTGCTTTCCCCAGCTACTTGGCATCCTTCCTGCCCAACCCCTTGCCCGTGCTGACAATCCGCAGCGTAACCGATCCAAGAAGGGGGCGGGGTCAAGGTGAACGGCATGGGAGCGTTGTTGGGACATCATCGTTTATGCCGGCCGAGGGATAATACACTCGAAATAAATGGTCTTGAGATATGAGGAGTTGAGCAAAACTTTTAAATCTTTAGGAGTTAAAAAACAATAGTTATGTGTAAACTTTAAATCACAGCTTACAAGTTAAGCTAAGTTAACTTAAGAAGATTAAATTGTGCCTTTCACTGAACATCAGTCAATTGTCCAACTTATCAGAAAAATATTTCTACACTTATTCTCCTTATATTTAGTTCTTGAAAAGAACCTTTTAATCATACCGATCTCATTGTAAAATTTTATATATTTGCTCTAATAATAAATGAATATATTTTTTAAGAATTAAAGACTTGCTGTACTTCATTCTGGGACAATCTTAGTTATCCGATGTCTTTGAATGGTCGTGCTAATGAAGCCTGTGACTGGAAGTCCAACGTTTCGGTAAAGTTATAATAACAAAGAACTAATTAAGAAACATGACGTCCTTATGACAGCCTCGGCCTCCGCAGGACCATGCTTTTAGCTTTTTGCCAGCACCCAGCCGCATCTCGGCGGCGCTGATGGTCTGATGTACTAATTAAGTTTCGAACGTGACGAGAAATTGCAAGTGGCAATTTCGTTGTTTGATTTTTCGCTGGCCTCGATTTTTTCCCTTCGCCCGAGTTATTCCATCTGAATAATTAGCTGCAAAGTGGGCAGCGGCGTCTCTGGCGCCGAAGGATTCCTGATGAGCTCCACGTCCGGCTGTGGGTGTGCGGTCATTCTCCGGGTGGAGCTGCAAATAAGAATTAATTTTCATGTGATGCCTAGAGAGAGTTTAAGGGTAGCCCTAGGGAAGCGGGATTAAATTATATTTTCACATGATTCCTAATAATGTATAAGAAATATGTGATGCATTTTTACTTGATTTTTCTGTAGAAATTCATTCCCAAACTCTTTTTTGTGCATAAGCTGACAACGTTCCTGTGCATATTATTTTTATCGCCGTGCTATTTCTGCGGATTTTTTCCGCTTTTCCCCTTGAGTTAAGATCGGCTTTCAGCACTCTTTGTTGAGGTTTCATTTCGTTTCGGAATTGTAATTACTATGGCAGCCCTGCCTGCCGTTGTCTCTTGGCAGCGTGTTTTTCTTTCGGCATCCTTTAATATGCATTTTTCACGTTTTTCGCCTTTGTCTCCGTCGCCTTTGAGAGTGGAAAAGGGAAATGGCGCGGGGAGAGGGAGTTATAAAAATTACCGTGGCGGGGATTAAGAAGTTTCGCTATTATCATTCAAATTATAATTACTCGCAATTGTTTTTATAATGTTCATTAACATTTAGCGCCTTCTGAAGCTGCCTGCCAGCAGTTTGCCAGCACCATTTCCATAATTATTTTTTAAATTGCAATTTTCCTCTGTTCTCTGCTGCTGCTGCCTTGGAGCGGGGATTTGTGGGAGGTGGCGAGATAGCATGTGTTAATTGGGTTTGGTATCCTCCGAGAGCGTTGTAATTTTTCCTAATTTTCCCATTGATATTCGACCTAGCGGCTCCAAAACTGTGCAGAAGTTTCATGTGACTTTGGTAAGTGTTAAATTTCTGCCACTTTCTTTGTTTTGCCAACAACAAATTGGCCCCAGACACGCAAATGTCTGTCTCTTGCCTTGGTCGGTGGCAAATAAATACGGCAAATTAATTTTTCATAGACACGAAGCTCTCTTTGGTCAGTCAGTCAGCCAGTCAGCCAGTCAGCCAGTCGCTGGGAGGTGGACGAGTTGTCTGCTTCAATTTATCTGATGATTGTTTAATTAAATAATTCTCACTCATCGTCAGTTGCACAAAGCCAAAGTTCAGTATATGACATTGCAAATGTAAACACAATATATATCCCTCAACGGTTTTTTATCGCAAATCTTTATCGGTCTGGTCTCTGGCAAATTTATGATTTATTTCGGCTTTTTTTGCAGTTCAACGCCCACAATTAGTTCCACTCAAATAAATCAAAAGAACATTTTTGTAAATATTTGCGCAGCATGAAAATATTGCACTTGCATTTACGGTTTTACATATATTTTTATAGCCATAGCTAACATTACGCCGCAATACATTCCCTTCTGAGTTGCTTTCGCCGTAATGTAATATTTATTTGTTTTTGGACACATCCACAGAATTGCTCACCAGCACGAGAGCACAAATTACCAATTCAGTTTCGAGGGGTTTCTCTGGAATATAAAGTCATGAAGGTTTTAATGATTTAGTATCAAGTCTCTTGGTTAAAATCGTGTTTAAAATAAATTTAAATTGACGAGAAATGTATTTAATTAAGAAACTGTGTTTACAATGCTGCATAAAATCCTCAACTAATTTAGATATTAAAAACAATATTATCTAAATTTAAAATTCAGTTCTTATTTTATTGGGTCTCAACGTCCGCCTTAAACTCTCTCTAAAGCACATTAGAACGGCCGTAAGCAAATGACATCTCAACGTAATTAAGACTTAGCCTTGTTTAAATAGAAGTGCCCATTGTGCTGCACAAATGCAAATGCACAATTGTGCAACTGTGGGGTTTAATTACGTCAAGTATGCGCCAGCCAGTGCCATTAATTTCAGTTTACAAAAGCCTATTTGTGATTTGTCAAAATTGAATTTGCTCCTTATCGAGATTTGATTGATGGCCAGGGTTTATTTCCCTGGCCCCAATTTGCGTCCATCGAAGGCTCTTCGGGGCCACCGTACGTGAGTGGTGCTGGTGCTGTTCATGTGAAGTCCTGGCTCCCAGCTTTCAGGTCCCAAGTCTCTGGCGTCTGGTACTTGGAAGAGCTGAACAACTTTTCCCAACAGCACAGCACTTTGTTCCAGACATTTGATTGAGAGCTCTGCGAAATGCAAATGCAATGCGGATGTCATTCAAAGGGACGACAGTGGGGGAACTTCGAGGGAACAAGTCACTCAATGCCATCGCAGTCGCAGTTGCACTCCACCCACTGCACTCCACACATCAGCACATCAGATTGCATTCGATTGCAAGTTGATTGCGGCACTACATGAAGATACGGATGCGGATGCGGATGCTAGTGCAGATGCGGATGCGGATGCGGATGCCGGATGTATCTAACGGTTTTCGGGCGCTTTAAAAGTGCAGCGGCCATTACTCCGCCGGATCTAAAATGTTGCAAACATAAAATAAATTTCAGGGTTTTGTGTGCTCCGCATGGAAAAGTGTCTGGTTTTTAAGGGAGATAACAAAAGTATGCAGTTTTAATATAAATAAATAATCTGTTAAAATAACAATATAGAATTGTGTGACAAATGCGTTAAGAGCTGAATAAATGTACGATATTCGATGATAAATACAAAGAGAGAAATTTTTAAATAAATAACACACAACCAATACCTCTAGGGTATCGAAAATATCATCATTTTTAACATCACCGCACTGCATTTGTTGTTCTTGTCGCGCAAATCTCAAATGGAGTCACATTTTCAATGGCTGCTGCAAAACTTTTGTCAACTTGTGGGCGGCGTCGAAAAGGGGTCGGGCGGGCGGGCGTGGCCGGAAAAAATGGCAGCCGGAAGTTGAAGTGCTGTTGGGAATTGCAAAAATTTGTTGCCTGCCATTGTCATTTTTGTTTTGCGAGCCGCGGCGCAGCTTGGCCCGGCTCGGAGGCTGCGTTGGCGGCGCATTCGTGCGTTTTATTTCCCGCCCAAAACCGTGAATTCAAAGCCAACGGCGCAAAATCGAACATCCAGACGCAATCCAATAACAACAGCACCGATCCGACTGGGGACAGTCTTTTCCAGCCATTGCAGTTTTGCTGCTATTGTCAGATTTTGGTGTTGCCTGTCATGCAAATCCCCGCCGCAACGTGAGCAGCCCGTCAAAATAATGTTTGCTTTGAGCTCTTAAATGGGAAAATCGCTGACCAAAGAAAACTTGCTGTGAATTTTAGTATTTAAACGATTTTACAAGAGAACCCTTTGGGGTTACTCTGATAAATACATACATCGATTTTATAGATAGTTTGAAGAAGTTTAATATTTCTGTTATGTGCATAAAAAATGAAATTTTGATTGGTAAAAAACCTCGGTAAGATCTTTTGTAATCAATAAATTGCAATATTAACATTTTGGTTTGTGTCTCTGTCTAAAAATTAAAGTGGCCAAGTTGCTAGTAAGTCGTTCGATTCGCAAACAATGTGGAGCAAATGTGCTTAAAACTTGCACAATGTCCACTTAATGCCATTAATGGACTTTTAAGTGCCGGCCAACGTTGTTCTCGGACTTTGCTGCTGAAATGTTCCTTTGATTTTGCCGTGAATTTGGCCGGAATTTCACTCTTCCCCCCACCCAGCCACGCCCCCTTTTTCCAGCTTCGTCCATCGATGTGGTTCGGGTTGCTGATCCCACTGATGCGAATGCTGCTGCGACATTTAGCCCATAATCCCTTGGCTCGATGCTCCAACACGTGCGAACTTTGGACGGCGAAACTACTAAAGTTTTGGGACGGCAAATGCAAAAATAACAGGTTTAAATTGAAAGATTGTTTAAGAGTTTATTGTTTTATTGATTGCCGAATGGAAGTAGCTTAAATGAAAGCAGTTACTTATGCATTTGCTAAGATAAAATAACAATAAATAATTTTGTTTTTAATTATAATATAAATAGCTTAAGCAACAGGTTAAAAGTTTAACTAGTTTTTATAAAATTTGCTGCAAAATAAAAATAGGTCCAGTTGAAGGTGAAACTTATGAATTGTTAATGAGACATTCGAAGACTTGTATTAAGTTTGTTTTCTGTAGCAATATGTGGATTAATTAATTAAATTTATATTAATTTCGAGAAATATTAACACTGTAAATATTAACCGTCAAGTCTTTGAAATGTGAAATATTGATTTTATTTTATCTCGAAACAGCAGGAGTAAAGTTTTCATAAGGACATATTGCCTACAGATGTATAAACACACAATATATACGTTTATTTACATTAATCCCTGTAAGTGCTGGATTTAAGTAATAAAATCTGCCATGTGGACTGCAGCAGTTTACCGCAAAATATAAAAGAAATAATAAATATAATAAAATTATTCGTTTTTCGTTCGAAAGTGCAATTATTTTATTAATTAAGCGTATAAGTATATGTGCTTTGCTCAGCTGTCCCTCCTGTTCCCTAATTCCCTGGACACAATGACTAGATGTCCGGATTAGACGCATCCAATGGAGCGTAACAAGTGGTTGCTCTCTTGAGGCTTTTGCATTTCAATATGCTTAGCATTAATAGACCCGAAGTTCAGCAACCGCATAAAATACGGTGACTAGAGCTCCTCAGAATCCGTCTCTCCTTGGGATTTCCAGCCTGCCCCGGTCAGGCATAATTTGTTGGACGTATTTTATTTATGATGCTGGTCCCGGGTCCGAGTCCGAGACGGAGAGTCGGAGTCTGTGGCCATATCCGTTGGCTGTATGAGCTTGCCTGTGCCAGAAGATATTTAAAATCAAATTTGTTTAATTTACATGCATAAACGCGTCAAATTTGCTTTAGAATTGTGTAACAGGCCGGACAAGAGCACTTGGATGTGGGATTTTCCGGAGGGGGCTCTTTGGGGTTTTTCGGCTGGGTGTGTTTTCGGGCAGGGAACATGTGGTGTGTGTGCTCAAAGGCAACAACTGTTTCCGTTAATATAAAATGCAAATTTTGAACAATTTTTAGCAGCGCCCCGCATCCACACCCACATCCTGGCCGTTCCATTCGCCTGCGGTCACTTTGGTTAGGAGCCGCACAAGATATGAGTTTGTAATAACCAAATCGGTCGGCCGGGGTCGGCTCCCCTCTCTCCCCCACCGGCTTTCTGTCTGGGTTCCCCTGTTTGGTCAAATGCAATGAGTAGTAAAATGTTGTTAGAAATTATGGCCCGAATTCGCCGGATGTTGTTCATATCCCCTCCGTAAGCGCACGGAAATATATGAAGCCGGCAAAAATGGAAATTTCTCTGCCCCCAAACAGAAATGATGTTGGAAAAACAATTTCATGATGTTTTGATTTCGGCCACCATATGTGCGTAAACACGGACAGAGAGAGAGAAACGAACCCAGATCCCAGATCCCCCACCAGTCATGTTATCCTTTCCCAACTCGATTGACAGTTGTAATTTAAGGCAGGCCGTGAACAATTTACAGGGATGACTGAAGGGACTGCCATTTAATTTCCATATGAATCGCCCAACGGCGCTTGACTTCGATTTTTGCCATATTTTTGCAGTCATTTATTTACATTTTCTCACCCTCTCGGTGAGTCCCCACTGACAGCACAGGGGGACTTATTTATTTAGTGCTTATCTTCGAGGCGCATAAATGAATATCGAATCGGGGCGCATCGCATCGAATTTATTCCCCTTCGGTGACGAGCCGCAACACAACATCCTCGGATGGCTCCGGATAGCTGTCCATTTCAATGCGGTTGTTGCTTGTTTACCCAGGCCCGGGGCTCAGTGCTGGCCATTTGGTTGCTTTCTGGGCAGATATGTCACTCGTTTTTTGGAGTTTAATCAGGCAAGGTGTAAAATATATATGTTGTCTTGCTTTTTAAATTACAAAAATCCACAGACATTGGTTTTTAAAATGTTTATTAGCTAACAAGAAATCTTGAGTCATACTTTGGTATATATTTGATTGTAAATAAATACATTCGAGAAGGAAAAAGTTATTCTACTTATTATTAGACAAGCTTAATTAATATATTTAAATTATTTTCCTTTGATTTATTCTTTTATGTATATCCCAAGTTCCTTAGCATCACTGCCTTGTCTCGACCCTTTGCCTGTGTGTTTGCCTTCAAGTTGTCCGGACAGTTGGCCTGGCCAAGAACCCACTCTTAGGACGCCCTGACTTTTCTTCGCACTCGTTCAAGGGGAAAGCGATACCCTCTGCTTCTCATTTTCAAATCCGATTAGCATCATTTAGTTGGGCCACTGTATTGTCGCCGTCGAAGGGTCTATTATTTCCATTAGATTGATTTCGCCTGAAGAAGTCCCATTAGAGTGTCCCGAACGGTTAGCAGATCCCAGCTCGGGCTAAAGGTAAACTGACATTCAACCGAAATGGAAATCCTTTCGTAAATATTTTATTCTATTTCTTTGTATCCACCTGGCACTTGTGGCTTTCATTTATCTTCATAGTATCTTGAAAATTAAATAGAGGGTTGGACTTTCAACAGGACTCTCCAAGGAATTGGCCGTGCATCTGTTAATACATAATCGTAGGTAAAATCAAATTCCAGCGAAATCATTATTATAGAAAGATTTTATGCACAGTTACTATAATAATTTACTCCATATCTTCACTAATTGAGGTATTTCTTTCAAATTAACAATTCCAATTACAAAGTAACTATAGTACCTACATTTTACTGAAAATGAGGACAGGGATAAATGCCACCTGGAAAAGCGCTGCCTCCTCGAGTGAGTGACTTCAATTACCCCACACACTTATTCGGATGGCAGATGGCAAAGTGTTTCACTCGCCAAACAAGTTCCAGATTGCATCTTTATCTCGGCCCGTACATATTCTTGCAGGCAATAAAAGTTTCTGGGCAATAAATCTGCAAGTTTCTGGAGCGAGACCTCGAACCGAGGAGAGGAAAAACATCTGCAGTCGGCGATGCACACAAATTGCCAAAGAGTTGGCCATGGAACAGGTGGCCCGGGAGCAGGATGAGTACCGGGAGTTTATGTCTTGCAGGTCACTGAATCACTTGCCCTCCATTCGGCTTAGCTTTCCATAGGGAATGGCATCCGACGGCGGGCTGGGATGGAGGCTGCGTGGCCTTATCAATAGGTCCTTGATATTTGCGTTGATAAAAATGAAGCCAGCCCGTTTCAGGGAATACAAAAAAAAAATAGAAAGGAGCGCCATCGGCTGACGAAAGTGTTGACGCATACAAATTGTGCATTAGCGAAAAACTCGCAGCTTTCGGCGCATTAAGTTGCAAATGCATTGGGGCCAAACTCCAAACCGGGGCCGGGGCCGCTTTTCCCCATTTTCCCGGGGACTAGTGCGACAGCCAGTGGCGAAAATCTGCGAGCATCCGCATTTGCATAAATGCAATTTAAAATCTGAATTATTCATGAGCCCCGCCATTTGGCCATTTGTCTGAATGACCACTTGTGGCTTGCTTTTGCCCCAATGCAGGC
>VNJV01004547.1:0-74887 GCA_008042635.1 Drosophila nikananu | reverse complement strand
TGAGAGCCACGCTGAGCAGCAGCAGCAGCAGCAACTCGAGCAGTGGCAGTGGCCATCCAGAGCAACAGCAGCAGCATCAGGAAGCCGACGAGGCCGAGACGGAAACGGAAACGGAAGCCCGGCAGAGGTCCTTGGCAACGGAAAGGCAATCACTCGAGACGCTGCTGTTGCAGCATAAGCAACAAATACTGCAACAGCAAGGAGTCCTGGCATCGGATGCCGGCCCGGATGCTGCCACAGCAACACCATTTGGGAATAATCAAAGCGATAATAATAGTCAGCGCAATAAGCAAAACAACATCCTTAAACAGCAAATTACATTGTCATTGGATTTGTCCGACCCCGAGGACGAGGGCACCAACAACAGCACGGATCCGGAACGGCCACAGCCACCCAGCAGCCCGCACTCACCGCTGACGCCCTGCACGCCGAATGCCTCCTCCAGCAAACAGCAGCAGCATCAGCAGCAGCCACCACATCTCCAGTTCGAGGAGCAGCATCAGGAGCAGCAGAAGCCCATCAAAGTGCAGTCGGACAAGGACTGCACGGTGCCCTACAACATTATCAACAATTATTTCTCCGTCGGCGTGGTGAGTAGGATTTCCGCACACTCTAAGAAATGCTCAGAAATACTTTCGATTTTAATATTATAAATCATAGAATTGGTACATTTTTTACCTTGAAGGTAAATTTGTAAGAATTATAGGGCAGATCCCTTTAAAGATACAAAGACAGCCATTTTTAAAGCTTATAAGCAACAAAGGTTATATAAATAATTAAGATGTTTAACGCTCATACATTTAAATTAATATAAATGTATTAAAAGAGATTGCATTTAGAAAATCTGAATACAGGCAGGCAGATCTTGCATGAAGAGAAAGGCGTTACACATCTTACTTCTTTTTATTTTCTTAAATAGAACTTAGACTCTCCTAAACAAATATTTTCTTAATCAGAATCTGCGTCTTTGAGGTTGCTTTTTCAACTAATTTCCCCCTTTATTAACCAATTTATTTCATTTTTAATTCCTGTTTTAAGACAACCTCCCACTTTTTCCTAAGTGTAAAAGGAATCTGCAGAATGTATTTCTTGTTTAGCCAGTATCCAAGCTGCAATTCCGAATCGTTGCCTTGACAAATGCCAACATATCCGGTTGCAGTTTCAGTATGTCACATGTCGGACGCTAAGCCGGGCGAATCAAGCTGTGCCCTGTTGCCAAGCTATTTCCACCTCCCATCTTGATGTCCATTCCCATTGCTCCCTCTACCCTGCCCGTGTCCGTGATTATGTCAATGTCATCAGCAGGAGCCATATCCTGCCGTAACAAGAGCAACTATGAGCTCCATTTTCATAATTAGTGTGGACGAGCTGTCGCTACTGCTGACATGGGATTTGCATTTGACAAGCGCGCTCGCCCAGCTTAATTCAATTATCCAAGGAAATCGCGTCCTCAGTTCTCAGAGGCCTTTGTCTTGGAGTGATTGCTCAAGGAAAAGAGAATTTTAAATAGAAATTATCAACTAAATCGTCAAGCTACAACAAAAACGTTAACTTATTTAGAGTCTCAGTGATTTCTTAGGAGATTAAACTTTGGAATTTCTACGCCTCAAAACCAACATGACCCGTAAATTATCCAAATTGTATGTGGTCTCAAATCAAGTCAAAGCCTGCTGACCTCCTTTCCCCCACATGGTCCTTAAAGGCCAATAATATTAAGAGCAAATGTCCCGACCGACGACGACTGCTTAGCCTAACGCCTCCGGGCTGTTCAATAATTCATTCAAATCGACTTAATCATTTATTCAGCGTCTTGGCCAGAGGACCGCTTATTTCCGGCTTACCAGGCCAAAATCAAACTCAAACTCAAACCCAAAGGCAGCGCTCTTTCAGATGCAAATTTTCCTACGCTGGGATACATTCATAACCAGCGAGCGAAATGAACTCAAACAATGGCGTTTCAATAAAGCCGAGGGGGGCAATAAAGAAAATGGAGAGCGCTTTTCCCATTTCCCATTTCCCACCCCCCCGTTAAGCCACCGAATCCTGGCCTGGCTGGCGATTAGTCAAAGACTCTGGCACGTTGCAACACATTTCGCATGCAAAGTGGCCGATTGCCACAGGCCCCGAGCCCAGATACACAGAGAGAACAGGTTGACTATGGGGCAGAGTTCAAGGTTTGAGTATAAGGATAGAGTCTAAGACATTTCTTGCAGTGGAATGCTATAGATACGGGTGCAAATGTAGCCACCAGATACAGATACTTTTGCAGTTGGAGTCGGGTCCCTGGGATATGCAAACGAGGTGGCAAGAGTTAAGCACACAATCATCAGCTGCGCATTTGCATCATTGATGCAGCCATGTATTCGATTGCCAATCGCCGGGCAGGTGCAAGCAGGTGAAAGGCAGGCGAAAGCCAGCTGGAAAGCCCGTTTGGGAGAAAATTCTGTTGATGCAGCTCCAGCTCCAGCTCCTGCTGCAATTTGCACTGTTTGCCATCACTTTGCCGGCTTTTGAAATCAAATTCCCCATCACTTTGCCAGCGAGAACGAGAATGAGAATTCAAATGAAGCTGCAAGTTGGCAGCTGGAAGGTGAAACCCAACACTTTGCCGGCATTTGGCCATTCGAATTCACTTAGCCCTGGTGTCCGGCTTAATTCCCTGGCCCCAAAATGACCGAGAGCGTTTAAATTAATGAGGGCCACACGGCTGCTGCCCCCGAAACTTGTCTCATTATAATTTCCAGCAAGTGTTAAATTAGTAACTGCTCAAGGCGACGCCAAACACCGCAAAGTCAAGAAAAAGTAACAGATTGTGCCCCAGGGACAGGCCAAAACCCACACATTCGCCCTCACACGCCCTGGCAGGACAGTAAATAGGAGGAAGGATACAACTTTGCAAACTTTTCGCAGAGGCGGAACCCCGGTAGCAGGGGGCCCTTTGAATAATTTAGTATGATGTGAGATATGAAAATGGCAGCAGAGCAAAGGATAAGACCATACAAAATCACAGATTCTCGCACTTTTTGCGGCCTGCAGTCCGTTTATCAGGCCGGGATTTAAGAGAGCCATAAAGAAATGTTAAGTGACAAGTTTACAGCACGGGGCTGGCCGCAGAAATGAAATGAAATGAAGGCCAAATAAAACGGAAATGTGGTACAAATCAGCCAGACGATGTCCTGCCCCCTGTTTCGTGTGTAAACACGCCCATCGGCCGGTTGGGTACACAGGAAGTCAGGGGTGATAAGATTACCCATTTCTTATATAATTAAAAATGAGGAGAAAGTGTTTTTTTTCCTTCTTATAAAATATTACAAGGATAGGGGGAAACTTTTCTTAAATGAATTGATTTTTAAGAGCCTTAAAAACTTGACTTTTAGAGCTAACTATCCTTTTCTATAATTTCAAATATTTGTTAGTCTCTTGGGAGCATTTTTGTCACCGTGTAGGTCACGAGGTGCCCTTTGGGTGGGTGGTTGTGTGGGAGGGGGGTGGCCCTGCGTAAGGTCACACCATTTGTCAAGTGGCGGCTAAAGCCGAAATCCTTTTTGTGCAAACATTTTGCGCTCCTTTGCGCCACTGAAATCAGCCTAATGCTCCTGCCACAGAGCCCCAACAATTGCACGCCAGATCCCACAAAATCCGCACCAAAACCGAAATAAAAATGTGTGTGCTGTGATGGGTGTGGATCCCAGCTCGGATTCGGAATGGATCTAAGGTCCTGGCAGGGCTTCTGTATGTTTGGAGTGTGGTGTGCGTTGCGTGTTAGTTTATTTATGACTTGATGTGCGTCTGTTTAAACAGTAGGCGTCTACAGCAAACTGTCGGCAATGATGTTATTGCTGCTCCTGCTCTTGGTCCTTCTCTGACTCCTGCTGCTGCTGCTGGGATTTCACTTGTCGGACACATTTCATACAGAGCGAGGAAGCTCTTTGTCCCGAGCCCATCACGAAATCCATTTAACACTCATGTATGGCACATGTACATGTACGTCTCTAGGTCTCTAGGAGGGAGTGCTCAAGTGGCCAAGGCTTCCAGCTCCTTGGGGACAGGCGCCGAGAACTGGCAGAGGAAAATGGGTGGAGGGAAAACTTGGGGAAAGCGCACACCACCACCTCCTTGCTTGCTGGGTAATACAGCATGAAAAGTATTTCACGCTGACGCTTGGGTTTAACGTCAAACAATTGACGTTGAGCGCCAACTTGTGCGACGATGATAAAATTGCGAGTTGAAGGCAGTTTTGGGAGTTCTGCTCAAATCTAGCTTTTTTTTCCACCAGCCCCAAAAATGCGTAAAAATTGTTTCAAGTTCATCTTTTTTTATGGTTTGGTTTGACTGCCTCTGAATTATTCATGTATTTTGTTTGAAAACGGAGAGGGCTTCCTTGTTGTCTTAACAAGAAAAATAAGGCTTCTCAAATCGAAATTCAAATGGTGCAGGGCAAGTTTTGTATAATTATTTAACAAAATTTAAGGGAATGCTGTTTAGAAGGATATATTTTAGTAGACTTTGAGTTTAAGAATTACTTCTAAAACTATGTAGGAGCTTTAGTATATCTTCAAGATAAAGAACTACTAATATAAATCTCTAGGCGCTTTAAGGGAAAGGAATTCCTTATGTACAACAGAGTTATTATTATATTATGCCTAAAATACATAAAGTTTCGGGATAATATTCCTTTCTGAATTGAAGTAAAGTTCAGGGAATTCCCTTAGTTCTAAAACCCATTTGTTTACTTCCTTTCTCCCTCCAAAAACCCGTCATCACTGCCTTTCAAATGCCTGCTGGCTGTTATGGAGTTGATGTGTAATTGTCTGAGCTTCGACTTTTGAGTTCGGCTCAAGTTTTATGTGCCAGAGGGATAGATAGCGATTTTATGGCTGGGCTTTTGTACCTGCGTTGCGCATACGCCCCGTGGCCGTAAAGAGCTGCCTCCTTGCTTATCTAGGTGAGCTGGGAGCTCGGATGCCCCAGCTTTCGGGTGGTATACAAATTATTTCATTAGCGTCTCACCTCACAAGTCCCAGCCCTTTTTGGAGCCAATCAAATTTCGAGCCCAACTTGGGCCGGCGAACTTTCCGCAATGCAAACAAGCTGTCAGCTATCCTGTCGCATGGCCATGCCCATGTCCCTTGGCTAATGGGTATGGTGCGGTCGAGGCATGCTAATAAGCCGGGCTGTCACTAAATTAGTTTACCGCACAGGCCATGCATAAAGTTGGAGTGACATCGCGGATAGAGAGAGGAGCACGGCGACCGGCGGCTGAGGCTAATTAAAAAGTTTTTCGTCGATTTTTCGATTTTAAGCGCTGGCAGGCGCTCGCTCATGTTGACAATTCAATTTGACGTCGAGCGGTAATAAATCTTATTTGCTGTGCTGTGCAACCAAGGCGACCGACGGGCCGTAATTGAAAGTCCTGCAGCCACGTGGTGGTGGTTGCTGGCGGCCCTGCATCCGGTGGCACGGAGCTCCGGACCAGACCAAAAGCCGTGTGTGTGTTTGCCGAGCGGCATGCATAACAAATGTCCTGTTGCCTGGCCTGTAAGCGCAACGTGTCGTATGCGCAACGTTGGCACGCAACCGAATATCCGCATAAGGAATTAAAATGCAGCCGCCAGTCCCCCGATAAGCGTCCTCCGTGCTCGCTTGTTCCCTTCCGCCATGGAACTGAATCCTGGTGCCTGGGGCTCTCTGTAAAGCAAACACCTTTGCGGGTACACCTCGCCACGTGAGCTGAAAATGTTAACATTTGCGGTGGGGAAAGTAGCAATTAATTTGTGTAATAGCTTATTAAAAAGGCTCCTTGTCCTGATTAAATAAATTGAAGGCATAAAAACTTGTACATTTGTGTTGGCAAATAATTTTTAAATGGGTTTATAAAAAGGTCCTGGCCCTAAAAATGATTAGGGTATTAAAATTAAGGGAATCTTTAAAGGCTTAATGAGTTTTTATGATTTTTTATGCCTTAAATGAGAGGAAAATGCATTACTATAGGATGAGGGAGATTTTATAATAAAAATTAAATACCGCTAAAATATACAATTTTTTCAAACGATTTCTTCTTCAATTTCTTGAATTATGAGCAGTTAATTTAATTATCCCTATAAATATGCATTGTTTCTCCAACATTTATTAAATAATTAACTTGATTAATTCGAGTACTCCCTCTAAATCAGTGGCTCAAGTGGATTCAAGTGCCAATCACTTGCAGCTGCAGGCAGCGACTTGAACTCGAGGAATCCTATCGTCTTCTTGCCTCGGCTCTTGAAGTTTCTTCAAGTTCCCTGCATAGCTGCTGCTGCACTGAGATAAGCAGCTTTCCCCGTCCGCCTTTTTCTAGTACAAATTAGATGTCTCATCTTACGTTTGGCCACAACATTAATTGGCACTCCTGCGGTCGGGCCAATCGAAACACTTCGCCATGGCAGCCATGGCGGTGAGGTGTCAATCTAATTGAGATTTCTTAGAACGGGCAGTCCCCGAACGTGACCCTGAATAGTCCGTTCCGCAGTTGAACCATTTCCGTCCTTGCTCTTATCCGGACTGCTTCTCTTTCCCAGGATGCCGCCATCTGCGTCAAGTTTCACTTGGAGCGGGAGAAGAACCCGCACAAATTCAACAGCCGGATGAAGAACAAGCTCTGGTACTTCGAGTATGCAACGTCCGAGACATTCGCGGCATCCTGCAAGAATCTCCACGAGAGCATCGAGATTGTGGTAAGTGGAAGGGGGTTGCTCTGGAAAACTGAATATTACTGCAGGGGAAATCGGGTGGAAAACTGGGGGCAGGCGCCAGAGCCGTCATCCGTGATTTATGAACGGACGCAGCGTGTAACCTTCGCTTCATACATATTTGCAGTGCGATGGCGTGGCCCTGGACCTGGCCAACGGACCCCACCTGCAGGGTGTGGCTCTGCTCAACATCCCGTATACGCATGGAGGCTCCAACCTATGGGGCGAGCATCTGTCCCAGAAGCGGATCCGCAAGAGCGCCGGGCCCTTTGGCAAGAGCAAGAAGCTCCGGGCGGGCGACAAGGAGTTCTCCGCCACCAGCTTTAATTCCGTGGATCTATCGGTGGCCATACAGGGTGAGACTTTAATTTGTTCTTTATATAGAAGTTAGGAATTAATGTCTTATCAAAGAATTTAACTGCGTTACGCATCTTATTACCCATATTGTCTTTGCTCTTACTTAACCCTTTTCTTTCGAATTATTTGCTGAGTTAACTGAGCTTGAGTTTATGGTTTCCAGATATTGGCGACCGCCTGATCGAGGTTATTGGTCTGGAGAACTGCCTGCATATGGGCCAGGTGAGAACCGGACTGCGTGCCTCCGGACGCCGCCTGGCCCAGTGCAGCGAGGTGATCATCAAGACAAAGAAGACGTTTCCCATGCAAATCGACGGCGAGCCCTGGATGCAGATGCCGTGCACGGTAGGAAACAGACTCACCTTATGATATTTTTTTATATGTATAGCCATAATCCTCCTTTGCAGATCAAGGTGACCCACAAGAACCAGGTGCCCATGCTGATGGCACCGCGATCGGAGAAGGGACGCGGATTCTTCAATTTGCTGTGCAGCTGATTCAGGCGCAGCGCATCGAGCGACTTCATGGGCCGGCCGCCGCCCGAGTCCGCCGATGAGCTGGACGATGACTTTCGGATCGTCACTAGGAGCACCACCGTCCATAACATAGCCTAGCACCAATAGCTTTAGCCCTAGTCCAGCCGCATCGATAGCATCGAATTCGTTTACCCTAGGTTAAGGCTTCCCCTCCGACGTGCGTACTTCTACATGTTGTATGTATGTCGAGTGAGTTACAGAGCTTTATAATTAGTGTTTAGTGTAGCCAAATATACAACCCAGTCTAGTCCATTCCAATGGGATCCGAGTGCGGAGAGCAGGCTGTATGAGATCAACTCGGTGTTAATCTTGCGAAGCTTTAGGTGTACAGTTACTCGCGTGCCACAGAATATTTTAAGAACACTTTAGAAAGCGATAACATAGTGAAAAATGTCCAATGATGCAACTGAAATGAGACCAACAACCAAACAAACAACCAGAGGAAACCACAACTAAGCAGCATTGTAGTGCGAATTTTATGCATTAGGCTAAGTAATTTATTCCGTCGTCTCGCCGAACGGTGTGTGTGGGGGGTGCTGCTTGGATCGAGGAACTATACCCGAAAACATATCACGATTTCCGCTTGTCAGAGATTCCATTCGGGCAGCACTCGCCACTGCTGGGCGCAGATCTGGCGGGTTTACTTCTTAAATTTTATCGTGTATATTGTACATATAGAGAAATCAAATGTAACTTGATATGCAAATGTCAACTAAATGGTGCAGCTTTAAATGAAATTTTATATATATATGAGTGCATATATGGAGATGACTAGAATCAGATGTTGAATAATACTATGAACGTGTATATTTCATATAGTCATATATATGTATGTATGTAAAATGCCACTAAGGTCCTTACACAACTAAAACAATACTCATAGTCGGAAAAACAAAAAAAATGTACGTTTTTAACAAATACAACACCAAAATAGCCACGATTCCTATGAATAGTCAAAGGGAGGGCCCAACAATACCCACCAAATGCAATTTTCACAATGAAAGCAAGCATTCCACATAGATTTATTAATTCGGTTTTCCATAAATTGAAAATGCATTTTAATTAAATAAGCAGAATGTGTAAATTGAAACCCTAAGAAAGCAGGAAACAGTGCAAAATTTTATGCCAAATAATGTGGTTTGTTGAAAGGTACATCCCAAGCATATATTTAGATTATATATTATATAAGCATAAAATATAACATATAAGAGTCCTTGTATAACAATTCAAAAAACTAACAAAGTTCTTTTAAAAAACAAAAACACCTGTTAGGGATGTCTAAAACTTTCGATACCATGAAGGCAGTTCAGCTATTCAACGCAAAATTTGATATATAAATCGTTTTTCTAACATTAATATCAAATATTTCGGTATTTTAACTGTAAATAAGAGATTTTTCGATATTACAAATTCGCTATTCACAATATTCTCGAAATTCATATACATCCCTAACACATGTTCTGTTATGAAAGGAGCCTGCATTTAGTTAATTCGGCTTAGAGGGGATCATTAGACCCATCTTTGCTAAGTAGTTCAGTAAAAACAGTAGCTCCCGGACAAAAATTATTGCAGCTTTCTTCACACAGTACTTAGAACCATAGAACGATTTAGTTTAGAAGAGACATTATTGCGTTTTTCACACACCACTAAGTTTACCTCCCATCCCCATCCCTTATATATATTAAAGGATACTCCTCACACAACTACCAATCGTTTTAGCACTGCAGAATCAACCTGTCCATAGGAAACATATAATATCAATGTACGTGAACGTGTCTTGAGTGGGACAACCCAAGTTATTACATAAAAAAATCAATTTAATTTTGCAAATAAACATTTTCAATGCGATTCCTCTCGCCCACAGGTCCTAGGGAGGACTTTGTGTTGGCGCTTGGGGTGCCGCTGATGCCACACAGTAGCCAGTTAACATTAATTATAAATGAACCACTTAACATTAGTAAAATGCAAAGCAAAGCGGCTCAACTAAGGCCGGGCTTGTGTACAGTACAACTAGGCCTAAGCGTATAGAAGTATATAATAATATTATATTGATACTATGAAATAATCGAAACATAACTTCTAGCTGATATTACCCTTGAAATTAACGAAGAGAGAGAGAGTGCGAGTGGAACTTGCCAACTATATACCGTATAGTAATAGTACGAATATTTAAAGAATAAGTAGATGTATTATAATCTGTGTACAAAGCTCGGTTCCTTTCGTAGGTTTACTCAAGCATTTCGGTTTACAATTAGAATTACCACTGGAGTATAGCTCCAGGAAATACTAAGTAGTCGCTATATAATAACTATAATCCGCAACAGTTTGGCCGTATCTACTGTACAATTCGGAACTTCACTTCTGCCAAGTACTAGAAGAAATGCGGCCGGCCCCAAGACGATGCCATTTAGCCTATTCAAACCACCATAAGGTAGCGAATTAAATGTAAAACTGTAACATATGCCATATTATCCACAAATGTATACTCTCCTATAACCAGTGTTTAAAACAACCACCAATAAATGCAAATTATGTGTATGTACCCTAGCGGCTGAGGCCATAGGCATTCTGAAGATGCAACTGCACCTGGGGGCCGTAGAGGCTGATGAAGGTAAGCACCTGATTGTTACTCGGCTGACTGAATTGCTTCAGGACCTCGGCGGTGCGACAAGGATGCAGGGCCATGAAGGGTTTGAAGAGCACGGGATGGTCCATTTGGGTCAGTATCTGGTATAGCTCACTGGCCTTACTGTCCGGCATGAAGCACTGCCAGGTTGCATCTACATCTAGGAGGCTGCCATCTGTAAGGACTTTGTGTAAATTATAGAACTATATTTTTGTATTCCAGCTAAGTTACCCGATCTGTGAGCCTGGAAAAACAGCATGGGCACTTGATAGGAGACACTGTAGACCACATGATACTCCACATTAATCAGCTCCCCACTTTTGCTCTTGATCTTTTGACTAAACGTCAGAAAAGAGTTGGGTTCATTCGAGTCCTGGAAGTAGGAACCATTAAAGAGGTCTTAGATATGAAGCGGCCAAGCAAACGAACCTTTTCTTGGAGCCTCCAACTATCGCCCAATTGATGGGAAATGTCCAGGAATTGCTTGGCCTGACTGAGGAAATCAGTCCAGCTCAAATCACCCATAATGAGGCTGCTGCAAATAAAGAAATTTACCAAAATTAGTTATCAGTTTAATTAAATCCTAAGCTAACCCTCAAGTTCGAATAAAAACAATTCACTTTGCGTGGGTAACAAGCCTCAAACATATGTATGTATATTTCAGAATTTTCTGAATTGAAACGCCAAAGGTTAAAAGGCTCCTCAACACGACATACTTAAAAGCTAAACACAAGTTGTCAAAGAACAAATATTAATTGCAATTATCTGTAAGTTAAGCGGTGCGCGGATCGCCGTCTAAGGCGGTGACCTGCACGTTCTCATTCCGTCGGACCTGGACCACAGTCACCGAGCCGGCTTTGTCGTCGAATTTGCAGGTCACCGTAACCTCCCTTAGCTGGAAGGTGAATATCTGTGAACCGTATTTTGTGCGTAAGTAAACGGAGCGTGGATCCGCCTCCAGTATGTCCACGATACACTGTTTTTCCACCTGCAGCTCCTTCAGCTGGGTCTCGGCATGCTCGTTGAAGGTCACACTCAGCCGATGGCTGGCCACCACCCAGTTGGGCACTCGCACAGCGCTCGGAGGCGGCAGCACAGCATCTGCTCCGATCCCAGAGTTGCCCGAGAAACCAGCAGCACCATACAGCTCCAAGTCGGACTCCTCGCCATCGGGCTCCTGCCGGGAGTCGTAAAAATCGAGGCTGTTCTCATGCGGTCCAGCTGAAGAACGACCTGCCCAAAGGGACAAGCAAGACCTTTAGTGAGCTTTCTGGCTTTCTGGTTGCCGAACGTACCTGAGTCTACGCTCAGGGATGGCGCATCGTAGTATGGAATGTAGGGCTTAATGTCCAACACTGGAGTCCCATCGACCATGTCCGTGCCAAAGAAACTGATGGTAGCATTCTCGATTTTCTCAATTTCCACCAAGGATAATCCTATTGGGCACGGGCGGTGCGGCGAGCGGGTGGAGAAGACTCCCACGCGCTCGCCACCGAGACGCGGCGGCGCCACCTTTGCCTTGGGATGTGCATTGTTGCGGTGGAAGTGATAGATGAGCCACAAATGCGAGAAGTCGCCCAGTCCCTCCAGCGAGTGCTCCGGATTGGTGAACACGCCATCGTTCAGCTGAATGATGCCCCGAAGCCGGCTGCCCACAATCGATTGCCTGGGGACGGCTCGCTTCTCCGGGAAGGCCGTCCGTATCACTCCGATGGGGCGGAAGTGTGCTAAATCCTCTCCGTGGCCAAGTCCTCCGGTGTTGCAATTGCTCTGTGATGGAGGATTGGAGGTTGAGGGGGTGTGTGTGTGGAAGGGTCAAACGCACCTGGCCCTGGCTGTGACCTTGTCCGTGCTCCTGCGCCCGTTCCCGCTGCTGCTCCTGTGTCTCCTTCTCACCGGTGGCCTTGTCCTTGGCGCCCTTGCTCTTGCTCGCACATCCCTCGCAGCGGAAGTCCTGCAGCAGGCGGTTTATCGTTTCGATGTCCTTGCGCTGCACATGTTGCAGGTTGCGCACTTGCTGCCTGCACCATGGTCAAGGCGAAATCGGAACGAACTTGAACTTTAACAGCCGCTAAGGACCGAAGGATTGTGTCTCAAACGCACCTTAAATTGTTGATCTCGTTCCGCGCTATTGTCAGTTGACTCTTTAAGTCATCTTCGTGCATGTTCTCAGCCGGCGGCACGCCACGCACTTGGCTCCCAAATTGTTCAAACTTCTCTGTTATTGCTAAATATTTATTTACCTTCTCTGTATTCGTCCAACAGTGCTGCCAACCCTTTGGTTATTGAACGGCAATCGATAGTTCGATAGCTGCTGAAAACAGAACTTTTGGTTCGAACGCCGAAAATATCGAATGTCACTGTTCAGATCAGCCTTTTGGATTTCTAATTTAAATTCACAACAACTTAAAATACTTCAGGATCATCGAGATACAAAAGATCTATCCAAGGATTGCGAATGGATTTTTTTTCGCTTGTTTTACTTTGCTTTTCATTCGATAAACGATAAACTTTAAACAAATCCCAGGGCGCGTTGCGTTTCGGCATTTTTAGGCCCAAACCCACTGGGAATGACAATCTGAATTTTGCACTGTAAGTTTTCGATTGAAGCGACAATTTAAAAGCCGTATACAAATTGTAAATTCTCATTGTTCGAACGGTAAGTGTGGTCCTGGAAGTGGGTTTCTCTTGGTCTTAGTATTTACTCCTCCCACAACAGCAAGCAAATACAAAAGCACGAATCCAACATGTCTCGCGGAAGTTCAGCCGGCTTTGACAGACACATCACGATCTTCTCGCCAGAGGGACGCCTCTACCAAGTGGGTGAGTATTCCGGAATTCTCCACATTGGTTATCTTCTACTAACCCTATTATCCTCGCAGAGTATGCCTTCAAGGCCATCAGCCAGGAGAACATGACCACTGTGGCTCTGAAGAGCGGCGACTGTGCCGTGGTGGCCACCCAGAAGAAGGTGACTGAGAAGAACATTGTGCCGGACAGCGTAACTCATCTGTTTCGTGTGACCAGTGACATTGGCTGCGCCATGACCGGCCGCATAGGTGAGTGTTAGCTTAAGGAAATGTATCTGTACTTCCATTTTACTTCTTTCGTTCCTTTAGCCGATTCCCGCTCTCAGGTGCAGAAGGCCCGGCATGAGGCCGCCAATTTCCGCTATAAGTACGGCTACGACATGCCCGTGGATGTGCTCTGCCAGCGCATCGCCGACATCAACCAGGTGTACACGCAGAACGCCGAGATGCGTCCGCTCGGCTGCAGCATGGTTCTGATCGCCTATGACGACGAGATCGGACCCAGCGTTTACAAGACCGACCCGGCCGGCTACTTCAGCGGCTTCCGCGCCTGCTCCGTGGGTGCCAAGTCGCTGGAAGCCAACAGCTATCTGGAGAAGAAGTACAAGAACAACCTGTCCGAGGAGAAGGCCATCCAGCTGGCCATCACCTGTCTGTCCACGGTGCTGGCCATTGACTTCAAGCCCAACGGCATTGAGATCGGCGTTGTCAGCAAGACAGATCCCAAATTCCGCATCTTGGACGAAAGGGAGATCGAGGAGCACCTTACCAAGATCGCCGAGAAGGACTGAGTTCTGTCCCGCTAGCTGTAATTTTGTCATATTTTCTAAAGCCTCTTAATGGAACTCGGTTAAATACAAAAATGCTCTTGGCTTGCATTCAAAACAAAGGCAAAGACAACAACCACAGCCGTTTATTCCTTCTCCTTCCTCTTGTACACCTTGCCCCCGTATTTCATTACAAATGCGTTTACGTCGAACTTTCGCCGACAGCCCTGGTAGTTCATGTACCGAATCTTGCCGAAAATGGCCCGCTCTTTCCAGCCCATGTCGTGAACGCCACCGATGGACCACATGCAACCCACATAGCCGTTGGGGTCACGCCCGTCTAAGCTGTACTTGTCGTTCAGCAGGATGGCGTATTCGAGCGCCTGCTCCGGCGTGGGGCTCCACTCTAGTATTTTCTTGGCCCAGTACATGCGCAAGAAGCCGTGCATCTTGCCCTCGCGAACTAGCTGCAGTTGCGCCGAGTTCCAGAGGTCGTCATAGGTAAGGGACTGTAGACGGAAAGGGAAATTTTTTGAGTAACACTATGAGGACACGGCTCTCCTGCACTATACCATTTCTAGTTCCTCGAGGCTGTAGCAGGGATCCCTCTTATCCTTGCGATGGGCATCCAGGGTTTCGTAGGCCCATGCAGTAAGACCCTTTAGGCTGTCGTAGTGCTCATTGTAAAAGCAAAAATTGTCCGCCAGCTCACGACGAACAATAGCTTCTTCGCAGAAGGCATCGGCCGAGGCCTTGTGCTGTCCCCGGAATCGCTGCACCTCCAGGGCACAGCGCTGGGCGGATATCTGGCCAAAGTGCAGCCACGGTGACAGTCCGGACAGAGCGTCCGCCATGGGATCGTTTCGCTTATCGTTGAAGTGCCGCAGGCGGCGGCTACAGAACTCGTAGAGCTGTTGGCAGGCAGCCTTGTAGCCCGGCTTAGCCCACTCCACCTCGCCAACGTCCGTGTCGCACTGTAATGTGGCATAAGCAGCAGGCCAGTCCACGGGTTTCAAGTCCTGGCAGCCCGTTCCATGCGGATGCTTGACTACGGGCGGGAATTCAGTGAGAAACTCACTCAGCTTCGAGTTAATCTTGTTGCGAATGGTGCGGGCAGCATATTCTTGTTTGTCGGAGGCCACCCACAGTGGCACCACGTTATGGGCATCCACCTGCACCAGGGGCACACTCTTCGGCAGCGCCTTGCCCACATCCTCGACCCACTGGCGGGGCAGGCGCAGTGGAGCAAAGTCGCAAACCACAGCGCCCATGTCCTGAGATTTCACGAACTCGGGCAACCGTTGCACAGCGGGCCCTAAAAGCAGGTGAAAAGGTATGTCCAGGAGGCGGCACTGCTGCTCCACCTCCTCCAGGCCACCCATCAGGAACTTGAAGTGGCGTATTGTGGCGTTGAGGAACTTGGGCACCAGACAAAACACCACCATCAGCGGCAGCTCCAGCTTTAGGGCCAAGCGCTGGGCGAAGAGCAGGGCCCAGTTATCCTGCACGCGGGCATCGCGCGACATCCAGTAGACGACGCCGCCCTGACAGGATTCCTTCACATCGTCGCTTTTGGACAGAACGCGCAATCGTTTCTTCCGGAATGGGAACTCCTGGATGTTGGCTGCTGTCGTCGATCGCTGGTGTTCCAGGTGGGCGATGAACTGCTCTAGATTCTGATAGCCCGGCTTGGACAGGGAACCCTTCGAGGTAGAAGGTTCTTCATCACCACTGCCGCCACTCGATTCCTCGTCACTTCTAGGTTCCTTCTTTGGGGGTTTCTTAGCGACCTTTTTGGAGGGTCCTGCCTTCGCCGCCAGGGTACGCTTCATAGTGTGGAGTGGTGTGATCTAATAGGGATAAAAGATAACTGTTTGCCTTTCAGTGAATCGGTTAAACTCACAATCTTGAAACATTTGCGCCAATTAGATGCAATTAGTGATGCTGAAAACATCGCAATGAGCATCGATAAGTTTATCGAAGTCTTTCGACTTGTGTACTTTTAGTGCCTTTTCTGTGCTGAATCATTTTCGTTGTCCCCGCAATATTTAATTAAGTGCAGCGAGCCGATCATTGCAGTTCTTACCGTGAGTTACTACTAAATCAATCCCGAAATGCAGAAGGTTCCACTGCTGCTGGTCGCCGTCTGCCTGCTGGGCCTGGCCACGGCCGAGTCGAGCCCCAGACTGCTGCGAGTGCCGCTGGAGAAGATTCAGACCGTCCGACGTCACTTTGCCGATGTGGGCACAGAGCTGCAGCAAGTGCGCATCAAATATGGCGGCGGTGGCGACGTACCGGAGCCCTTGTCCAACTACATGGACGCCCAGTACTACGGACCCATATCGATCGGAACCCCGCCGCAGAACTTCCGTGTGGTATTCGACACCGGCTCCTCGAACCTGTGGGTGCCCTCGAAGAAGTGTCACCTGACCAACATCGCCTGCCTTATGCACAACAAGTATGATGCCACCAAGTCGAAGACGTACATCGCCAACGGCACTAAGTTCGACATCCACTACGGTTCGGGCAGCCTGTCCGGCTACCTGTCTACCGATACGGTCTCCATTGGCGGTCTGGACATCAAGGGGCAGACCTTTGCCGAGGCGCTGAGCGAGCCAGGTCTGGTCTTCGTTGCGGCCAAGTTTGACGGAATCCTGGGCCTGGGCTACAGCTCCATCTCTGTGGACCAAGTGAAGCCGCCGTTCTACGTTATGTATGAGCAGGGTCTGATCTCATCGCCGGTGTTCTCCTTCTACCTCAACCGCGACCCAGCCGGCCCCGAGGGCGGAGAGATCATCTTCGGCGGCTCTGATCCCAAGCATTACAGCGGTGACTTCACCTATCTCCCGGTTACCCGCAAGGGCTACTGGCAGGTCAAGATGGACTCGGCTTCCTTGGGTGAACTGGAGCTGTGCAAGGGCGGTTGCCAGGTGATTGCCGACACTGGCACCTCTTTGATTGCTGCTCCGTTGTCAGAGGCCACCTCGATTAACCAGAAAATCGGAGGCACCCCTATCATTGGTGGACAGGTAGGAATTAAACTCTAGAATATGACAAGGGCGTTTTACATTTGTCCTATCTTTCAGTACGTTGTGTCCTGCGACCTGATCCCCAACCTGCCGGTAATCAAGTTCGTGCTGGGTGGCAAGACGTTTGAGCTGGAGGGCAAAGACTACATTCTACGTGTGGCACAGATGGGCAAGACCATCTGCCTGTCGGGCTTCATGGGCATGGACATTCCCCCACCAAACGGTCCCCTCTGGATCCTGGGCGACGTGTTCATTGGCAAATACTACACCGAGTTCGACATGGGCAACGATCGTGTGGGCTTCGCTGATGCCAAATAATCGAACAACGACAAAAAGTCTATACTATACTTAAACTTTAAATTGTAAACTTTATTGGTTCCTCTGGGACTTTCTCCGCCGAAGCAACGGAATATATGTATTAACTTAACGATTTTCTTTGTTTAATTTCGAGTTGTTTGTGTCCGTTTTTTGCTTACTTATCATCTGAATATTATGTTTCTTTTTTCGCTCGCTCTGCGATTTGATAAGGTTTGTCTGTATATATATGTTTGTATGTATTATTATTTGTCATGACCATTGTCGAGGCTGGAACTGAATGTACGGGATTATTGTCGTGCTTTTTCACTCAATTAATTTGTATAATGTATGTTTTAAATATAATAATGATACATTCACACAGACCGAGGCTTGAGCTGATAACCGATCTCCGGGGGACTAACCGAGTTGACGGCTTAATTACACTTTTCCACAAATTTCGCATTTGCTTGAATAGAATAAAAGCTAGAAGAAGCTTTTACAGAAGAGCATATTTTAAATCGCAAAAGGTACATACATTTTTATGGCAAGTTTTTGCTGACAAGAATTATACAGTTTAGGAAGATTTATATTGTTGAGATAAATAGAGTATACAATATATTTGTATAGTAAATACTCAACCTATGGGCATATAGAAATCTATATATATATATAGCTATATTCCCCTCAAGAGGTACATATTATATTAGCCTCCAAGCTAAGCTGAACCTGTCCTGGGTTTCACCTACATAATTCCATTGTTTGTACCCCGCCTATCAGCTAAGCGCTACTGCCTTGCGATAGCCTTAGACCTAATACAATCCCATGAAAATCGAGAAAAAATGAAAACAACTGACGCGTGTGTGGGCTCTTCCGGATCGATGTCAACTCTGACGCATGCACCCACCCACCAGTAGCATTCGTAGAGAGCTTTTCGGCGCAGCAGGAACTTTAAACGCGGTGACTCTGCCCGCGGAGTAACCTTTGTATTCCAAGTGAATCAGCAGAAACGAACCATGATTAAAGACACTTAGTTGCTAGAACACTCCATAAGGTACTTCTAAGGATGTAAAGAAGACAATATTAAAGGTTTATTTCAGCGTGAACGAAAGGTTACTAATTAAAATCCAAACAAATCTCTTTGGTAACAAATATATATATATATTTATTTAATCTTTAATCCATGCGCAGTGTTTGTTTAACTCGAAATCTCAATGAACATAAATAAGAATGTGCCAGTTATTAGTTTGTTGCAGTTTCAGCCAAGTTCGGTTTTATTCTAAGGGTAAAAAAAGCGGCTGAGAGGATATAATTACCATTTAATACTAGGCAAAGACACTAAACTAATAGATACAAGCTATTGGGGTCCCGAGTCAGGCTCCTAGCTCCCATGCTCTCACTTCGGTTTGACATTGGTCACCAGTTCGTCGACTGGCGCCGCGGATGTGCCGGAATCGCCGACGGTTGCGGGAACTGGCTGAACATCCGGTTGCACCTCTACCGTCTTAGCTGTGTTCAGATTGGGCTCACGCTCCTCATCAGACTCCGTGGACTCGCGGATGAGCTGTAGGGGCGTAACCAGCTTGCCGTCCGCCACCTTGTAAGTATCACAGGTCTCGTTCACGTAGCGATTGAAGACGTCCGGCTTATCGGCGTACACGTGGTGGCCGGCGCCCGTCACAATCTTGATGTCCACCATGTTGCTGCCGCGCTGCGACTTGATCTTCTCGCCGGAGGAAGAGTCGATCCAGGAGCGGGAGCCGTAGACGAATGTGATGGGTATGTCGCTGCGCACGTCCTTAATGCGGTGGATCATGGGGTGCTTTGCCCAGCCGAAGGACTGCATCATCGAGTGGAAGGCGGACTCGCCGCTGGGGTGCTGGGCGTTGCACTGGTGTATGTACTGTGGCAGCAGGTTGATGTCCTCTTCTATGGTGCTCTGAAATTTGCGCATAATGTCCGGCCTCGTCTTTTGCACGACCCACTGGCCGAAGGGGCCAGCGGCGCGCAGAGCCCACAGCGGATTAAGCGGGGTCAGCACCCTAGCTATGGCCCGCACCCAGAGCGGTATCTGCTTGCCGTTGATCGCGGCCTCCGAGGGCTTCTCGGGAAAGCCCCACGGATCGGCCAGGATCAGATGTTTTACCCGCTCTGGATAACTAAGCGCGTAGCTGGAGGCAATGAAGCCGCCCATCGAGTGGCCAAGCAGGATCATGTCATTGATGTTCATTTCGCGGCGCCACTCCTCCACCGACTTGACAAACTGCTTCTCGCAGACGAGTGCATCCTTGGCGAACTGCGGCCGCGAACTGCGTCCGAAACCCAGGATGTCCATGGCGTAAACTGGCCTGCCCTTGGCAAACGCGTCTAGGTTCATCACCCACAGGGCAATACCGGCTCCGAGTCCGTGTAGCAGCACCAGAGGCACCTCCTTGGACTCGGTGTTCATGCTGATCGTCCAGATCTTGTCCGCCTCGCCCACTGCCGGGCCAATGTCCACGAAGAAGCCCCGGTAGGGCAGCTTCACGTACGACAGTATCTTCTTCTCCACGGCGCGTAGCATTGTTGGTGAGCTGGATGTCCAGTTACACAACCATTTCCAGAGAAAGAATCCGTTGTTTCTAGGATCCTGCAAGCGAGAGAAGAAGGCCAGTCAGACTTCAGTATGAGTATGTTCGCGAGAGTATGTGGGATCGTTGGCAACCTGGGACCCCTCTGGCATCTCAGGCACCTGGTTGGTGGTGGCCCAGGCGGAGGGCGAATATTACCCAACCAGCGAGTTCGAGTCTACTGCGCAGTTTAATTTGCGAAAGAAACACCAATTTTCGGACGGAATTTTTTGGAATTTCACCAACTAGGTCGCCTACTAGTCACACCCTGCCACTGCCACTGCCTACAGCTTATGCTCCTTACCTCTAGGTCCATACCCACTCGCGATCCCTGCTCAACTATGGGCAGCGGCAGGGAGGTAGTGGATGCGGACGTGGGCGGCAGATCGCTCACGCCGCCGCCGCCGCTCGCCAACACCAGCGTCTCGCTCATCTTGCGCTCTCAAATCGGATCGAAGGCGGATGATTGGTTCTCACTTTTAAACTTTAAATTTTTGAATGACGGGCTCGGGGATGGCGGAATGTTGTGGTTCTAACGACGGTCGTACACCATTTGCGCGCTCCGTGCGTCCACTTTGACGGCCGAGAGTTTCATAAATGTCGACACGAAAGTAAAATCTAATTTGTACCAGCTACACTACTGCCGAGTTGTGATGACTTTGAACTTCTGCCAGTGCCCGCTGCTGTGCGGGAGCTTTGCTTTACTTGGGTTTGTCCGCCGCACAATCTCAATTACATGTTATCTATTCTAATGGTGAAATAATATTTGTTGTTGCTAATAGTGGTGGAGGCACTAATACAAAGGCATGCAGAGCCAATAACAAACCAAATGCCAGAGAGTGCGGGTGTGCGGTCACACAATCAGCTGGTCAGCTGTTCGCGGACAGTGCTGGGTAACGTGCCAGAGTGGCAGGGATTCGGAATTCAAATTTCGGTTATTAATTATTAATAATATGTACAGCTGATAAAGTAATATATTTTTTTAAAATACATATGTTTTATTAATATGATAAATCATAAATCTTTCTTTAAGATTTGTACTTAGAAAATATCCCTAAAAAAAAATACAGTTATATTTGAACTTAATGGGCACCGAAAATAGCGGGGAAAAAAACAAAATCAAAAATTTTAATAGAATCACCCTCGCAGCTGGAGGTCAAGACGAAGAAGCAGAGCTTTGCATCTCTGGACCTCACACACGGTCACTCTAGCCGGGACCTCCTCCAACAACGTTTTCTCAGCAATGGACGGCATAAATAAGTACAACGAATTTGTGGCGCTGCACAAACCCCAGCTGGAATCGTCCTCGATTCCGATGCACTTCTGGCCGGCGCTTTACCGCAAACTGACCGCAGATACTTTCGATGCTGGACAGTCCCTGCAGCTGATGTTGATAGACTACGACGAGGACGAAGAGCAGAATCCAGCAGAGGACGATGACAGCCCCAATCCGGTGTTTGCCTTGGGCGTAGCCAGGGATCAAGGTATCAGGGCGAGTGATCCTCAGGCCATCTACCTGATAGACCACGCCTGGACTTTTCGGCTGAATAGCGCGCGGCAGCAGTTGCAGCAGTATCCGCACCTGGCGGATCGTTTATCGGCCATCACGGGCGTGGATCTGGAGCTGGAGGACCGCATAGATAAGATCCTGCGTCGCCTGTGGAAGTACTGCCACGCGTACTCCATTGGGAGCGAGGGTCTCTCGGACGAGGAGCGGCAGCCCATTTGGTATGTGATGGATGAGGTTGGCTCTGCGGTGTCTCACTCCGATGACCCGAACTTTCGGCTGGTGCCGCTGCTCTACCTGAACACCCAAACAACGTATAGCGTACTGTTCCCGATCCGCGATTGTGAGTCGGGCGAGCAGGTGACCCGCGATGTGGTGGAGTACGTTGCCAAGGAGGCGCCGCAGCGGGCTGCCCTGCTCTTGCCATGGCGCGATGCCGATCTGACGGGCGAGAGCTTTCTGCAGGTGGAGCCGCGAGCGGATTACTTCACCAGCGGGCACATCCCCGAGACGTATCCCAAAGAAAACACGGATCTACTGCCCTCTCGGTCCCGTTGCGATCCGTTAAAGGTCTACGCGGAGTACGAGGTGGTCCGGCAGCATCTCATATCTCCCGAGTTCCTCCTCGTTAACGACGAACAGGAGGCCGACGTTCTGTGGCTCACGCACCACTTCAAGACCTTTGAGGAGTTGGCCGACCAGTCGCCTGGCAAGTTCATCAACCAGTTCCCATTCGAGTACGTTATCACCATCAAGGATCTGCTCAGTATTGTGGGACGTCGGGCGGCCAAAGAGCACCACAACGGGCTTACGCTGGACACGTATCCGGACTGGCTGCCAACCACCTACAACTTGTCGACGGAGCTCAGGGAGTTCGCAGCCTATTTTCAGACAAGAGCAGCCAAGGGCCTCGATAACCACTGGATCATCAAGCCCTGGAACCTGGCTCGCGGCCTCGACACCTACATCACTGACAACATTCGGCAGATTGTGCGTCTGCCGGCCACGGGGCCCAAGATTGCCCAGAAGTACATTGAGCGACCGGTACTATTCCGACGCGAGGAGCTGGACGGACGCGTCAAGTTCGACATTCGCTATGTAATCCTCCTGAAGAGCGTTAAACCCCTAAAGGCGTATGTGCATCGCAAGTTCTTCCTGCGCTTTGCCAACCATCCGTTCTCATTGGACAACTTTGACGACTATGAAAAGCACTACACGGTGATGAACTACCAGGAGGAGGCTCAGCTGCACCACGTCAAGTGCGAGGACTTTGTGACCCTCTGGCAGAACCAGTACCCGGAAAACGACTGGCCTGTCCTGGAGCAGCAGATCTGCAGCATGCTGTACGAGGTGCTGCAGTGCGCCAGCCAAGCAGATCCGCCCTGCGGACTGGCGCCCTGTGCCCAATCCCGAGCCCTATACGCCGCTGACATTATGCTCCGTTGGACTGATGATGAGGAAAGGGTGATGCGGCCCCAATTGCTGGAGATCAACTGGACGCCGGACTGCAAGCGGGCCTGCGACTACTATCCCGACTTCTTCAACGACATCTTCCGTCTGCTGTTTCTGGACGAGGAGAACGACGAGAGCTTCCGTCTTCTGAGGCCAGACAAGGATCAATAAACGCCACTACCCAATGCTTAATGGCTTACTCGTGTACTTTATTTCTCGCTTAGACTATGAAAAACTTAAATAGCTTGCATTTTGTACAATATACAAGTAGGTGTGTGTATGCTTCTATGCGTGGGGAACCAAGTGCTTAAGGCTTAACCAGCTAGCGGTTGGTGGTGTGGCTTATGTTTCTATCATAGCTTGGACAGGCTCAAGTTCAAGAGTCAAGAATTCAGTGTGGAGTTCAAAGAGTGAGCTTACAGTTAACGCGTCTTACAATTCTCAATTGCAAATGGCACTTGATGAACGATGAACGATGAACAGGTGGAAATAAGAGTGAATGAAAATGAACATGTCTCGCAAATGTACAGGATGATATCCCAAGAATCTATATTAGAGTAGATGTAGTCACTTATTTAAACTTAAGGCAACGTTGAAGGCACCCAAGTCAGGCAAAAAGGCGATTCAAACATAAAGTAAATATGTTCTCAAGGGTCTTGTCCTTGGTAACCCGTGTGGGATCTGGGCTTAACTTTGAATAATACACGTACGAACTAATAGTGCGTGAAAATGCAATGCGAAAACGTCTATGAATGAATCTTACATCTAGCTAATGCTAGCTTATAAATCTAGGGCTCGAGTACAACCGCTAAACGCAGACCTCGTCAAAGTCCAAGCGCACCTTCTCGTCCGCGGATGCTAGCTTATGTATAGTCTTTTTAATGCGCAGCGCCGGCAGACGCACATTGGGATTCTGGTGCCAGCACTCCTTCATTAACTTGGACATGCCAGCCAGCAACTGCAAACGACACGAGATAATACTAATTAGATTTGAAATTTTGAGACACTGGTTCGAGGACTTACCGAGTCTGAGCTCCAACGATTGGGTATGGAGGGCCTGTAATTGTCAATGCAGACCACTTTGCGCATATCCTCAAAGCTGGGATCCATGGGCACCACATCAGAGAACGGCACCTTGTACTCCTCAGCGATTCCGCACGCAATCGTGCGGCGACAAACCTCCCACAGAACCAGTCCGAAAGCGTAGATATCAGTGCGTCGCAGCGCCTCAAAGCATTCCAGGTCAATGCTGCTCCAGAAAAGCACATTATTTAAGACATATTTGGCTTGGTCATAACTTGAGCTCACCTCTCGTCCAAGACCTCGGGTGCCATGTAGCGTTTGGTGCCCACCTTGGGATTGTTGCCCAAGTCTAATAGTCCTGTCTCATGCGAGTGGGTGACAGCCAGACCAAAATCGGCTATCACGCAGGTTCCGTTCGAGGTGACCAAAATGTTCTTCGACTTCAGATCTCGATGCGCCATTGCTGGCTTTCCTTGCTTTCCAAATATCTCCGTATGCAGGTGCACCAATCCATTAGATATCGAAAGGCAAATCCAAACCATGTCGTTGCGGCTCAAAGCGTTGCGGTTGAGGTGATCGAAGAGGGAACCCAACGGGTAATAGTGCGTCATCAGCCAGAGTTGTGTGCACGAGTTGCGCGACGTCATGTCGGAGCCGATGAAGCCAAGAATGTTTTCATGGCGGAGCAATACGGTGCTGTGAATATACGATAACAATTGTTGAATCACACGGCAATGGTAATACAAAAACGGCTCTTACCTGTAAATCTCCGTCTCCCGCTTCCAGGACTCCTCGTCACGACTGAAGAATATCTTGACGGCTATGCTCTCGCCGTGCCAGTGACCCCGCCACACCTCCCCATACTTGCCCCGTCCTATGCATTCAATCAGGGTGACCTGCTTGGCTAGCGTTCGCTGCACTAGCAGCGGTAGTCCACTACCCGATCCAGATGTCACAGAGTGCTGCAAGTACTCCCTCAGAGTACTGTCGCCGGCACTAGTGGCGCGCAGCAGCTCGTCGTTAACCAGATACGATTCCGGATCCTCCTTGGTGCGCGAGGCATGCAGACGCTTGCGATGGCTTCGCCGGATGAAGAAGATAGCCACAACGCCCAGCAGAGTGATGATTAGAAATGGACCCAGAATAGCCAACGACATCTTGCCAATCCTGCTGGTGTCCGCCGTGGCAGTGACACCAGTGACAAAAGGCGCCAGATCGGGAAAGTCGCCGCTGTTGCAGTAGTCGCCGTTGCAGCAAACCAGGCTGTAGTAGTTGTCAGTATTCCGTTTACTGGGACCATTGAGCTTGTTTGGCGAAGTCTGCCGGCACAGCGGCAGCTGTTCGAACGAGGTGGTGCATCCGCGAGATACCTTTTCGTGGCCGTCGGCATCACGGGTGCGGGACTTCCAGCACTGTTTTGATAAGCAGAGGGGTTAGTTTTAAATCTCTGATTGGCCCAAGATCAAACTCACCTGAATGGCATTCTGGCAGGTGTGGGAAGACTCTAGGGGATCATGGCAAGGCGGCTCGCAGGAGTAGCATTTGTATCTGTAGAGAAAGAGAACGGTTACTGGGTTGTATAATACAGTGCTTAGAGTAGGGAAATGGACTAAAATGACCAGGAAAACCAAGCCCGAAAGTGTTACCTTCTTTTCATGCGGCGCTTGCTCTTAATGTGTCTTCTAATCAAGGATTAGCAGCGTGTTAAGGGGGCATTTAAATGATATTAGCAAATACAGTGTTTTTCGCCCAAAGGCAGGAAGGGTGAACCGAAAACCAAAATCAAGTTCTAATCACCTGGGATGCGTCAGTACGGAGTTCTGTGGCACCGCTGGCAGCTCCTTGCCGTTGAGGTGGGCGGACGGCTCCATGTCTATATCCTGACTCTCTTCCAGTAACCGATCGCTGATTTCCGCTGAAAAAAAAGTAAACTCACATCAGACTCATGCTTACAGCACACATGCACACGCACAGACGCACACACACTCGCCACACCGAGTTCTGTATACACACGGAACTCTGGAGTGCGCCTGTGTGGGTGGGCCAATCATTGAGAAAATGCACTTATGCTGCGTACGCCCACGACAGCATTCGAATCAGTTTATATAATGCGTTCTCGGGGGGTTTTTCCCCAATAAGCATCCGATAATTGCACTTGAAGCCCGAGCGTGGCTTATACGCAGCACAATTGGCCAGAACCGCAGCATATGAAAACAAATCAGGGCCGTTCGAAACGCACACACGGCAAACTTTTCAATCAATTTGCTGGGGCTTCAGGACCCGTTGCACTGGGGTTTTCGGTGTTGCACGCGTCGGTGGATGTTCGCTTCTAGCGATTTACATAGTTAAGAACGTACCTCTTGCATTATAGCATAACGAAAACGACAATAGAAAAACTAAAAATAAGTTGGACTCCATTGCTCCATTCCGTTTCTAGCGTTGAGTGTGACCGACGCGGTCGGAAAGGGGGATACCTAGTGCACAAAATACTGCACTGCGGAAAGGTCCTAAGTTTGGCCAGTGAAATATACCAAGCACAACACACTAGAGGTGTCTCCATACATCGATGTTTTCGATGTCTTTCACCAACACATCGAAAATCATCGATGTTACCTCTACCCAGCAGCCGGCGGAAAAGTTTCTAGAACCGTGAAACTCAATTTAAATCTTTCCCCTAACAGCTGAGTGATAATTAATTAAAAATAGTTTATTGCGGCTGCAAAAACTAAGGCCAAACAACAAATTTATCAAGTAAGTGGTGTGCGGATTATAAAAGAGTAAACCGCAATCAGAGGTGTTTTATAGGGCATGTAAATATGTAAGTGTTGTGCGACTATATGGAACCTACGAGGTGTTGTCATATAGAGGTGATTCCATCCCAGATCCTGTATAATAGGTATAACTAAATGCTTCGCTTGTAAACTGGGAGTGGGTGACCGGTTTCGCCCCAGAAAATCAATTGATTACTGGCTCTCATATCGATCAAGCAAGCTGGCAAGAGTTTTCCCCTTTCCCCCTCCTCCGTCACAAACATGTGTTCGCTCGGTCACGTAACTGCTATAATTTTCCACATTTTCCTCTCGTCCCCGGGAGATACACACGCAGTAGGGAATACTATATGTACCCCTATTTACCTCCCACCAAGTACACACAATATCGCAGTCGGTAAACATTACAATTATTATCACGAGAGACGTCGTATGTTTGTATATGCAAGATATAGTTTATTGTACAATTAGTTGGGCTGCGCCAGAAATCGCACTGTTGGAGGGACGAGACTAGACGGGAGTTCGGGGGAAGAATCTTGCTAAACAAAAACAATTGGGGCAAGTGGTTTTTTTCACGCTTATCAAGAGCCCCTCTCTGCGCAGACACTGCTCTCTCCCAGAGCCCCTCCATTATTTGCCGGCGTTTCGGGCGTACCGCTCTCATTCTTCGGAACCCACTCGTCGCGACAGCACCGCTCCCGAAATAAAAACAATAATAATACAAATTCAACGGTAACGCAACGTCTGCCTCTAGAGTCTAAAAAACTACGCAGTTCGTTTATTTATTGCCCGACAAATAATAAAGCGCGTGGTCAGCTTGTTGTTCTCTCTTACATAATGCTAATAACACGATAAATAGCCGGCAAATTTTGGCAACGACCTTACTGCGTCATTGATTAAATATTTATTTGCTTATCACCCGATTAGAATTTCGTGATATTCAAAGGTGTTTGGTTAGGCATTAGTCAAGACGGAATGGGACTAGGACAACCTTGGAGGAAGCTTATCATTTTTTTGATTGGAAAGTTCTCAATCATATTTCATCGGGTTTCGTAAAAAATGCTTTTAAAAACTCGAATTAAAAAGAAATTCCTTTAAATACATATTTAAGTGAAAATTTTGAATAATAAATATTACCAAGTATGAATTTGTCGTCAAACAGTAAAAAAAGCTTGCAAAACCAGTCGTTGAAAACATTGAAATTAAGATAGTAAGCAATATGTATACTACTTCATTAATGATTTAAAAATTGTAGTAAAATTAGGTACAAATCAAGCCAAAAAACTATTCTCAAATGATACCTTCTTTGTAAAAATTTCATCACCTTTTTTCTAATCGATTTCTTGCTATAATTTCCCCCACAGAAAGCAACGTTCCAGAAACCAAACGCATTTGCCAAGGAAACGTGTTCAAAAACTAACAGAAACAAGCCTCCTCTAACAAACCGAAAAACAAGCAAACAAAACCAACATAAATTATTCCCTTAAAAGTGATTAGGAAATATTGTTATTTGTGCGTGAAGAGATCTGTACGCGAGTGAAGTGTCCGCTTGAGAGAGCGCTATGTCCGCATCTGCTGCCTCCGGTTCGCGTAATAAACACTCCAAAGTCCGTAACGATGAGCAGCATTTAGACGTAACAAAGGAAGAGTTCGACCGATTCCGACAGGCACTCGGCCAGGAGGAGTTCCGTAAGCTGTTTTTCGAGTACGTTGAGGAGATCCAGGACCCCGCTAACCGCAAGATCTACGAGGACGAGATCACGCAGCTGGAGAAGGAGCGTGGCGTAGAGGTGAGGTTTATCCATCCGCAGCCGGGATTCGTGATTAAGACCGCTCTAGATGGCGAGCTCAAGTGCTTCATCAACATCGCCGGCTCGCCCGAGATCGAAAGGCCCAGGAACGAGGTGGCCACGGATCCGTCGAACGGCAGTCGTGGCCTGAGCTGGTCCATTCCCATGGCCCAGACAGCCTCGCGCGATGATTGCGATGCCAAGAACAACCGCTGCAAGGTGTTCGACGTGGTCTTTCATCCGGACGCCCTGCACTTGGCCAAGCGGAACCAGCAGTTCCGCAAGTGCCTCATCGACACTGCTCTGGATGCTGTCGAGCGGGAGTATCATGTCACTCTGGATCGCGCCAATCTCAAGTTCCCCAAGCTGGACTACAAGGGCATCGCCCGTCCCACTGTGATACGCAAATTGGCCGAGAATCACTCGGCCGAGGACCAGGAACCCCATCCCCTGGGGGACATCTATCCCACCAAGCCGCCAGCCGCCTCTGACGGAAAGCCACGAGTCCTGCCCATGAAGTCGAAGCCATCTCCCGTGCCGGAGTTCACGGTGCCCAGGTATTCGATCAAGCACAGCCACGATGTGGATTTGTCGGAGTACACGGACGAGCTGGACGCTAAGCTGCAGGTGACGATGCCGCGCTCCCTTGTAGTAGAGATCGAGCTGCCCCTGCTCCGTTCCACAGCAGAGTGCCAGCTGGATGTCACTGCGACGTCCGTTTATCTGCTCAGCGAGCGCCAGGGTGCCAAGTACCGGTTGAAGCTAGACCTGCCTTTCACCGTGGACGACAAGGCGGGCAGCGCCCGTTTTGACACCGATCTGCGCCGCCTGAACATCACGCTGCCCGTGGTGCGGAATAATGTACGCGAGCAGCGCCAGATGCATGACACTTTGCGCCACTTCAGCCGCGAGGACAGCGGCGTGGAGCTCCATTCCAACAGCGAGTCGCCCGAGGAGGAAGACGGCGATGGCGATCTCAGCGATTCCAAGGCGGATACCTCCGAGACTGGTAAGCTATTTTAGATTTTTGTTGACTTGTCTTTCAGCACTTCTGATCCTCCACAGCTACACCCATTGCCACGCCCGTGCACAACCCCAGCAAGCCGTTCCTTAAGAGCTCCGTGCACTACCAACTGCCCGCCAAGTTCGACTGCAATGTGCTGGACAACGTGATGGCGTTCGTGCTGCATGTGCCCAACGTTCAGCCAGACTCCATTCAGCAGCTGAAGGAGCGGCGGAGCCTGCACCTGCAGTTCGCCACCATCGGCAGTGGCTACTATCCCATCCACTATGCTTTCTACGTGGAGCTGCCGGGCGAGGAGGTAGAACTGGCCATCGAGAGTGCGGAGGCGGAGGCCTGGGACAACAATGTGGTGCTGAAGCTGTGCTTCAGCTCGCAGAGCGAAACGCCACAAGGATACTTGGCCGGACTGGATGCCACGGATCTCAAGGAGTACTCAGTCCACGGGCAGTACAAAGTAAAGGATAAGAAGGGGGACAAAGCGAAGACTGAGGATGCCCAACTCGATGTTAAGTTCAAGCACAAGGAGGGCCAGGCCCTGAAAGTCACCATTCGCCCGGTGCCAAAGGAGAACGCCAACGAGGAGGATGAGGAAGAGGAGCTGGAAGACCAGGAGGAGCACGAGCTAGAGCCGCACAGCGCTAATAACAAGAAGCCGAACAAGAAGCAGCGCAAGCGGAACAAGAAGGAGCGCTCCCTCTCCGAGTCGGCTTGCGAGGATATTCTCGACCAGAAAACCCTGACTGATATGCCAGTTCCACAGACCAAGGCCACGCTGAAACTTCCGCAGCGCAAGCAACGTAGCTACTCGGAGTGCAACGACAGCAGCGTGGGCAGCGGCAGCTCCTATCGCGGCATCCTCAAGCGATTCAGCCGGTACGGACCTCGGCCCTCGATGTCTGACAGTTGCTCCTCGATCGACGAGTGCTCCTCCTCTTACTCGTGCTCCGTGGACGCTTCCGGAGTCACGCTGTTCTCGCACTCTTTTGGCGGCATTCCCGAGGAGGATCGCTGCGATGCTGGACTCTCGGAGAGCTGCAAGAAGACTGTTAGGTTTAACGACCACATCATGAAGCAAGTGTTCCGGTGAGTCCCAGAAATATCCCCTGCAAATGGAAAGCAATTTAATAATTTATTCGGATCTGTAGACTCGATTCCAGCATCCTGGGTCAGCGTAAAAAGAACCAGAAGCGCCGTGATCTCAAGCTGCGGGCTCAGCAACGTCGCCTCAGCGAAGGCGATTCCGTGGATTACGAGGAGAGCCGCGGCACTGCCATCAAGGTCAGTTGGGGGGCGGAAGAAAGTGTGTGGAGGCTGCTGATTGGGTTGATCTCGTTGATTGAGCGAATATCCCATTCCGGCTGGTTAGGAGGTAGTTGGGTTGTTGGCTTGTTAATTAAATTAGCGACCATCAGTTAAATCTCTCAGTTTGGCTTAACTTGCCTGCGGCCAGACGCCAAATATCGGTCCCAATCTTTGTCTGAAGCGATTCAATTACACGTGTGCGAAAGCTGAATAGATCCCGGGTTTGGCTCTATTTTTAGCAGGAATGTTGCGAAATTTAATTCTAGCGTGATAATTGATATGCAGGTGAGCAGTTTTTCGCAGGGAATGGAAAGTTGTTGCAGTTGTGGAACGAAAGACAGGGGGTGTAATTATAGCACGTCTATTACATTTAAAACAATTTCAGATGCTAGTCTTACCTTGGTAGGCAAAAGAGGTATTAATATAATATAATATTAATGAATACATTTCTATTTGTTTTACAGCAACAAGGAAACCAATCAAACAAAGGCAATAAGCCAAAGGGAGGCTCCTCCTTGCTCCACGACAGCGGGCTGGATCTGACCGGAGGAGCTACCCATGGCAACATCAGCGAAGCAGATGCCAAGAACGCTATGATGTTTGAAATGGATGACGAGGATTAGGAAGATGTTATGTAAACACTAAATATATAGTTTTTTTCGAGTGTTTTAGAGGCATGTTTTATATATTAATTATTGCAACTCCTTTTTTTATATTTATTATACACATTGTATTCGGTTTTGTGTCCAAGAAACTCGCTCAATTGGAAATCTATCTAAGCATACAACAAATTGTATTTAGGCAACGAAAAATCAGGGCTAAAAGAAATCAAAATATTCGTAAAACCATTAATTGTTATATAATTCGGTTGATCATTGAAATTGTTAAAACAGAAGAACGAACCTATTTCTATAGTTCATAGTTACCCATGTTCATTGCAAACTATAAGTTGTAAGTAAACATTAACGCATTCATTTATTGACAGCCTGCATGCTCATAGCTCACAATCAATAACTACTACACGGCAAACATAAACAATATCAATAGTTAACAATTCCTCTAGTATTATACACGCAGAACAGCATCAGAAGTAGTCTATAAGCCATGGCTGAAGCAATGAATGTAACCTTAACTTTTGTAAAGAAGCGGAAAGTTAAAATATATACATACACCTCAAGTGAATGGTTTCTGGAAATCATCAGAAGTGCTCATCCAGCAGCTTCTGAATGTGTCCAAGTTGCTGGAGCTCGCGTCGCTTTCCTTCCAGCACATAGAGGACAGGACAGTCGAGGGAATCGCACTGGAGGTTACCCAGGCGTCCGCAGCAGGCCTGGCAAATCTGTCGGGTCAGGTGATAGCCCCTCTCCAGGCGCGCCGACTTATCCGAGAGCACAACCACAGACTTGGAGGCATTCTTCAGGCAATCCGGGCAAATGCCCGCCTTGGTCTGGCGGCCACAATCGATGATGCAGTTGGTGGTGGAGAAATACTGTGAGATGGTCGACTTGGCGCCTTTGCCTCCTCCGGCCAGCTCGTTGGCCGTTCCCATGGCGGGCGTCATTAGGAGCTTTCGCGGCAAACTGGCAAACCAGTCGTGTACATCGGCTCCGATGAGCAGCAGGCAACGGTTTAGCGGTGGTATTATCGCCTTGGTGATGTAATACATGGCATTGATCTTGTGACCCTCGTTGGCCAGAATGTCGTGAGGACTGCGCACCAGGCGAATGAGCTGCATGCCCGGTGGCCCATTCACTATGATGAAGGGAACCCGCTCGCCGCGACGTGGAATACGCCTTGGGTCCTTTTGCATCCATTTTCTGCTCACCATTTTGAATAATTATTATTGATCTTGGGAGTTAGAATTGGCGACTTACCGTGTGAGTGCCAGAGCCGGGACACAGGCTGTGGGCTTGTAGCCATTAAGGCCCCGAAACTCCTTGGCAAAGATCAGGTCCTGCAGGTTGGCCCGACCGGACAATAGCTTGGTGAACTGCCGGCACACATACTGTTTTATTTGACTGACGTCCTGCGTCTCAAATAGCAGGCGCAACACCTTCTCCAGCATCTTGGCCACCGCCGGACAGCCATCCCGCCGCACCGTCTCAATGCCCTTGGCCTCGAAGACGGGCTGTGCCTGGTCGGCCGTCTCGTACATGTAGCCCACGTAGCGCTTCTTGGTCTGCAGCAGGCACGGCTGGTACACCTTCTCCAGCTTCAGCTTCACCGGCTGCGGATTCATCTCGGTGACGGCGTGGGCGATCTCCTCGCCAATCCGAAAGGCTTCGGCTCGATTGCGACCTGGAACCAGGACAAACATGGAGTCCGTGTCGCCATAGACAACGCGCACCTTCCACTCCTCATTGGCCTCCACAAGCTTGATGGCTCGCTCCAGGGTCTCTCGGCCCTTGGACACCACTGAGTCACCCACCTCGACGGCGGGCATTCGTCCACTAAAATTGGCTGCCGTGTACCCGTACGTGACGTTCGCCATCAGCTTCAGGCCCAGCTGCCGGGAGTGAAGAATCCTCTGCAGGGCGGAACTATCCTTGTGCAGCTTCATCGACTGCTTGACCATTTGGCGCGTGTCCAGGATCTCGGTGAGCATGCGCGGTAGGATGCCCTCGCGCACCTCACGCTTCACGAACACAACGCCGCATGGCGACACGGTGACCAGATCGTGCTCCAGCAGCTTCTGCAGCATTTGACGGGATACGCGCAGCTGCGAGGCGCCGAACTCGAAGGGCGAACTCCCTCCCAGATGCTCCACCCGGCCCAGGCACGTGGAAAAACAATAGTTGTAGGCAATGATCATGCTGGGGTACAAGCTCTGGAAGTCGAGGACGATCAGCGGATCGGCGTAGAAGCGCGACTGGGGTTCCAGGATAAGGGCCAGGTACTCGGGTGCCCGCATGTGAGCCCGCTGCTGAACGCTGGGGGACAGGGGCACCAGGTTTTTCGGCTTGGCGATTCTAGAGATAGGTTTTGGCATAAAATCGATAAAGACTTACAGCCTCAGACTCACCTCAACATCATGCTCTCCACGCGGAACTGCGATCCTCGCGACAGCACCTCGTAGAACTGGATGCCAATGAGCTTGGCCATTTCGCTGGTGCGTCCAAGGAGATCCAACTGATCCAGCAGAGCCAAGGTGCCACGCACCCGCTCCAGGTGGTACTCCATCACAAGCCAGCGCGTGCATGGCGAGGCAAACCACTCACTGAGCGCCTTGGGCGAATGCCACGGACATCTCCTGTGCAGGATGTGGTACATAACGTTCTCGAACGTGTACGAAGTCAGAGCAATCTCTGATCGCATCAGCCGCCAAACATCCAGCAAGATGCGACCGCACAGCTTCATCTCCACGTCCAGGTCGGTGAACTGCTCGCGATCCTCGTCCACAAAGTCCCGCACCTTCTGTGTGGGCACTCGGGACAGAAGAGGAGCGATGTTAAAGCACAGATGCTTGGCCCGATCGATTACGTAGCCCCAGGAAGACATCTCGATCTCGTAGCCCGCGTATATGTCTGCATCCCAGCGTCCACACAAGACCAGCAGTGCCTCGAAGGCCTCCGCCTCGCTAGACACCACTTGCACCTCAATGTCGCGGTCCAACCCGTGCGTGTACCCTTCTTCGCTCAGCAGGTCCTGGGCACTGCTCACAATTATATAGCCGCAAGCCTTGCTCGGCAGACTGTCATCCGGCAGACTATGCTCAATGGCGTAGAACAAGCACCGGATTTCGTCGTGCATCGGATCTGGCTGCAGTTCGCCTCGCGTGCACACGAATACTTCCAGAGTCATGATGGTCAGGTGGTTGCACTCAATGTCCGCCTTGGCCTGCTGCAGGTTTTCCAGATTTACCTTGAAACCGAACGTATTGTCCAGGGTGGCATGACTCAGCCCGAAGCTGAGATCGTGCTGTTGGGCCTGGTCACAGGCTCCCTCCAGCTGGCGAAGGAAGGAACTCCGTTCCAGTTCTGCCTGGACGGCGCTGCTGGAGACGCTCTGCTCGCTGGACTGTGAGCTGGCCAGCTCCTCCTCCCGCTGAGCTTCTTTGAAATTGAGTCTTGTGCCGCGTTTCAACAGGTTTTTAGCTGAATTTTTGGCCTTGCTGCTGATGGGAGTTTCCTTGCCCTTGCCCTTCGCTTGGGACAAGGGTGTGAGGCTAAGGCTGCAGTCTAACTCCTCCCCAGCATCCTCATCACCACTCCCCGCGGCATCGGCGCCATCGGCCTGCAGCATCATGGTGATCTTCTGGCGCTTGATCTTGATGGGGCTATCCATTGCTTCGGATGCCTTGACAGTTTCCCCCCGCTGACGAAGCAAGTCCTGGGCTTTCAGCCACACCTTGGCTTCCTGTGGAGTGGGCGCACCCTGCGCAGGTTCTACAATTACCTTCTGGCGGCTGCTGAAGAACTCCCGCATACGCTGCTCTCCCCGATGTCGCTGCAGCATTGCTGGGCCGCCGATCGCAATTAGTTGCTGACGTCTCCAGGAGGCTAGCCCGCGATCATTGCCCAAAGCACTCTGGAAGGGCTCGCAGTCGTTAAGCTTGTTGCCCGGAATGTGCAGCACCAGGAAGCCCACTTCCGTCACCTTGCTCACGTCCGCTGGATCGCTGTAGAAGGGCTGTTGGAACTCAAACTCCGGTATGTCCAGCTTGCGGCAGCCACGAAGCACTTCATCGTAGGAGGGCGGCAGTTCCAACGGAGTTATTACAAAGGATGATTGCTTGGGAGTGCAGGGGCGAGCAGGCGAGGACAAAGGCATCATGGGACTCTCTATCACATCACTCAACACCGAAGGACTATTGACGATTATTGAGTGCTCATAGAAGCTTTTCATTAGCTCGGGAGTGTGGCTCTCACTGCTTTTTTGGCTCAACACAGACGGGGTCTGGATCACTGATGGAGCTAGGCTTGTGCTTGGTGTTAGATCCGAACGAAAACTCCTCCGCAAACGTTTCAAATTTGGTGTCTTGCGAAGTTTTGTAGTCATTTTATCAACCTCCGTATCAGATTCAATGACCTCTTCATCATCGCTTAATGCAAAGTGGTACTCTTCGTCAATGGGACTCGAAGATTTCTTAGCGGAACTAGGAGATGGATCAGGCGGAAAGAGTTCTTTTTGAACATTCTCGACATTCTGCTTGGGACTTTCAGCTGAATCTACTTTTTTACCAGAGCTCCTTTGGGGTTCTTTTAATTTGTTAAGGTCACTTTCAAGCTTCTTCTTTGTCGCCGGCTTAGGACTTTCCTTTGGGCTAGGATTTGCTGCCTTCGTAACCAGTTGCTCGGTTTTTTCTGTTGCCGTTTCAACACTTGTGCGTTGCTGCTCTTGATCTTTAGACCGATGGAGAAGAGTGTTACCATTATTCGCTTCAATATCTGTACATCTGGAATGCTCCACTTGTTCCTGATGGCGGGCACTACGACGTGGTTTTTTCTCTCCCAATTTATTGTCTGTTGACTTTGCCAGTTTCCCCTTGTTTGATTTGGTTCTCTTATCCTCATCATTGGCCTTAGCCCTTACTTGGTGGCGTCCACTTCTACGTGGCGGCTTCTCTCCTTCTTCAGGTAATCGCTCACCATCTGCACTTTCGAACATGTCGGAGAAACTGGGATTCCTATCCCGAGGCGTCAGGGAGCAAATCACGTGTGTCTGGTCCAAGTTGCGTGTGGAACGTCTGGAGCGACGAAGAGGAGTGAGGCTGTGATGAAAGGGAGAATCAGTTTAGCTTTAAATTAAATCACAATAAGATTATCCTACTCGTTTTGTAAGCGAATGAAGCTGTTCGGTTCCTCAACACTTTTCCGCCGCAGCTCTGTCATGGCCAGTTTCTTGCGGAGCGATAATTCTGGCCTAAAACGATCATTGTTTTGTATTAAAAATATTAAGGATATTAAGATTTACTTACCCAGGAGTTCTTGGTTCCTTATCAAGTTGCAAGCTAAGCCGGGGATTCACCGCTTTCCTTGTACTTTCCTCACTGTTTTCTGCAAATTACTCAATATACTATGTGTCCCAGTATCCCCACTTGTGGGTCATACTCACTCTTCGTTGAAGAACTACTGCCAATTGTTAAGGGCAGCGGTGCGTATTTCTTGGCCGCACTGGACTTGGGGGTGCGAGGCGACTTCAGAAGGCTGGCTTGCCCCTTTGGCGTGGTGGGAGGAGTTCTTGGAGGACTTGTGCCCCTGGACTTGGAGCTCCTTAGTTTTTTCGGAGTAAGTTGAAGGCGATCGTCGGCTCCATCGATTTGTGGAAGCTTCGGCGACGGATCTAGGGGCTTTGGCTCTGGCTGGCTTTGGGTTAGCTTAAGCAGGAGCTCATCGATGTCGTCCAGGGCGGTAGAGAAATCGTGCCGCGTACTCACGTCCTCGTCCTCGCCGGAATCACAATCCTCGTCGGCCAGAGAAAGCCCACTTTCCTTGATCAAGAGCTCTGGAGTCAGCTCAACTATTAAACAAGTGGAATATAGTATCTAATGAGAAATAGTTGTTTGATGCCCTTACAGTTTTTCGGCGGCTGCGATAGGGGAGCCAATGAGCTGTCTAAATCCACCGGGGACTCGTTGTCATTCTGCTCCTCAAGCTGCTGCAACACCTCTAGTAGCTCCAGGTCCTCTTCCCTCACTGCAGCAGTTAAACATTTTTATTTGTTCACAATGAAAAGATCATTTTGGTTTACCCACAGGTGGCATCGTGGGGCATCGCACCATGTGGCTGCGAGAGACTCAGTATAAGCTCCTCATCTATCAACGTAGCGTCCATGCATTCTGAATCGTCCTTTTCAACCGGCAGGGTGACATTGCTGCCGCTGCTGCAGGCCACATGGTTCTGAATGAAGGAGGCATTTACCAGAAGCTGCTGTTGATCCTGGGAGCATTCCTCGGGATAAACGGCGTTGGCCAAAAGCTTTTGCAAATTCCAAGTACGTCGCTGCTCCTTGCTGCTGGGCAACGTGGTCTGCAATGTAACATTGGCCACACTCGTCTGATCAGACAGAGTTTGCTCCGACATCGTAGAATGCTCCAGTGTCATCAGCTTGCTCTCCAAAGCGGTCCTGTAGAAGATATCGCTCTCTGCTCTTTCCACCAGATATCGCTCCTGCGTTTCCGGCAGCTTCAATTCTGGCACCTAAAACAGATACTGAGGCTACTGGGAGTTGCAGTGAGAGGATAACCACGCACCGCTTGTACTTTCTCGTCTTCGCCGGTTGCTGTGTGCTTTTCGACCAACTTCTGGCGACGCATGCTTTCATCGTTCCATATGGCCTCGATTCCCGGATTGGTATGGCGGCCCTTACTTTTGGTCACCAGCTGAAAACGATTCAGGATGAAGCTTGAACTGACGTCCACCTCCAAGGCACTGCAAGCCACCTTCCTCACACTAATGGTGTCCAGTAGTTGGGCGGGCTTGACGTTCGGATAGGGAACCACTGCAAAGAGGTTTAGACGTGGTTCTAAAGAGTTGGTGCCGAAAACTTGCCCTCGTCTTCGTGGCTGCGCCGGAACTTGAGCACTTCCAGCGGCACGTGCAAGTAGCTCATTCCGTACAGGTTATAGTCGATCATGAACTGCAGGATATAGGGAACATGCGACTCGTGCGCGTTAAAGTTCTTGCTGAGGATGGCGCCGCTCTGGAGTAGATTGGCGGCACGGCGAACGAAGCGCGGATTGAACATGTAGATCTTGAGAAATTGATGCTCCACGCGATGGTATCCGTAGAAGGGTCTGCCAATGGAAACAATATAATCTTAAATTACAGAAAAGATAGCTTCGTTGGGGAGCACACTTACATCCCCTTGACCAGCTGGATTTTGAAGACATGTTGGGCGTTGGAGCTGCCCTGGCCCAGTGATATATTGATGGCCTTATCCAGGTGCATGGCTATCTGCAGGATGCCGCGCTCCAGGGACTCAAAGTCCTTTTTGTCGTACGGAATGTAAAAGTACGGGAACACGCCGTGGACATGCATGCAGGTTTTCTGGCCTCTGGAGTTTCCGCCAAATATCCGCACCACCGGCACCTGTGTTTGGAGCATATAATTAATTCAAAACTTTATGATAATGGTGAAATAGGAGCGGACTTACGCGCTTGATTTCCTTGCCGCGCAACTCAGAGTAGCAGGGATCCAATCCGAACTGCGGCTTCTCCATGTAAAAGTCTGCGATGACCAGGCGCATGGAGTACACGGTGATATCCTCGGCTGCAGCTGCCATTTCGCAAGGCCATGGGCTTATATATTACACCAATTGCAGACAATTTAATTCAATTCAATTCAAAACAAGGTGACCAACTATGCGTACAGTGTGACCTTTTGTTGTCGTCGCCAAAACACTGACTCTACAGGGTAGAGCTTTGGCAATGCTATCGATAAATATCGTTAAAGACTGCAATTGGCGGATCATTTAAAAATTTTATAATTATTTAGAATAAAATAATACAATTAAAATCAAATTAAATAAGATATAATGTCGATTTTTAATACAGATATATAGACTTTATACAAAAATTTAAGCTTTTAATATGTTAGAAACCACCATATCTTTACGATAAATGCAACTTAATTAATTACCCTCTAAAAACAGTGTTGATTAAATAGATTTTTTATTTAAAACATTAAGCTAACTATTTATAAATCATCACAATAACATAAATATATTTTTAGATATCACCTACAAATTTATAACGCCTTCATTTCACAATACAGAGCTATTAAAATTTAATCTTATCGCGTCTGAAAACATTTATTATATCCACACTCTTTATGAAAACTTTGTAAAAGCATTATATTGGATTAGTAACACTTGCTTGGGGAGGCAAGTCCCAGTACGCTGGTGGCATATCCTTGCGCATCCTGCGAAAAGCACTTTGCACCGCATACAACGCGAAGCCGAGGTAAGCTGTTTATCAAGTCAAATTAGAACCAACATCCTTGACGAACACTAGTGAAATAATACATGCCTGTGAATGGGACAACCACAAAAAGGACTGAAATCCACATATTTTCTGCCAAAAGAATAATTCCAGCGTAAATCATCAGATAAAGGAAGGCGGCGGTGGTGACCATCCAAGGCACAAAAAGTCTGTGTTTTTCCTAGATGGTTGCAAGTATAACTATTACTTGATGGTTTTCCAGAACAGAAGTTTAGGATATACCCTAACGGCTCCAACGATAAGTACAATGCTCCCGAGAATCTGTAATGCCGCAACGTGAATTCCAAAACCATAGGAAGTCACTGTAAGGGAGAAGAGCCATGTTATTGTGTCATTACCTTTAGATTTAGAGCTCCTTTACTCACTATACCAATCACCCACTATCAGGTATATTATCGCAAAGGCGATCGACACAAAACCGGAGCAAATAATACCATCTTTCGAGTCCAATTTCCACATTTTTCGTCTGTCCGAACAGGGTAAAGCCTTTGTTGCAAGTGATCCATTGCCGTTCTGCGAAGAAAAAGCTTTCGCTTCCCACCTATTTTATCAGCAAATAATCAACAACAAACACTTTTTTTCCTTTATTCTTAGAAATTAAAAAGCTTTTTGGGCAGAGAACACCTGACCTAAATGGGGGTCAAGATATTGTTCTTCGACTCTGGCTGATCCTTGGCTGATCGCATCGTGTCGAAAGCCTTTTTCACAGCTATTAAGGCACAAGTAAGATACACTGAAATAAACACAAATATACGATCGTGTGCATCTTCAATAAGCGTAAGCACTATACTAAAACTTACCTGTAACTGGCGCCGTCATGGTAGGAATAAAGATCAAATTGCTCTTGGTCAGCAGTACAATGGCCAGGTAAATCATCAGGTAGATAAACAATACCGTAGAAATCATCCATGGCACAAATAATTTGAAATTTTGCTAAATAAAAAATAATATAAAAATGTATAAGTTAACAGCATTGAACATCATTGAAATTTACCTTAAAAACTGCAAATATTAAGGCCACGCTGCTCATTATCTGCAAGCTACTAATGTGCCTCCCTATATCAAGCATATAATCTGTAAATCAGAAAAATGTTAATAAAAATAATACCTTTCGTAGGTTTTATTTACCTATACCATAAAAAAAATAGTCTTCAGCAAAAGCTAGATAGGCAATCGTAAATCCAATAGATACAATTGCCGAGAATATGATGCCAGGTTTGGTATCCAGCTTCAACATGTTTTTGAATATTAATATTTTACGTGCGATCTGGTTGACGTGTTTTTTGCGAATAACCATTTGAGCTGAATGTTGAGCTTTTGCTCTCCTCCTATCTCATTATCAGTAAATAAGCAATGAAGGCAGATGTGTACAGTTATTCGAGTGCGGTTTTGAATTTTTATACCCCGTGTTTATTAGGTAAAAGGGTATTATGACTTGACGCCAAAAATATGGTATATTTGACCACACAACGTATAAAAATTCATAACATATTCATTATTCTTATTGCCAGCCGGTAAAGCAATCTATAACTAATGGGTCTGGATGTATATAAATTGCCAGGGTACACGTAAAATTAAATCCCGAAGTTAGTTTTTTCTTTTTTATTTTATGTTAACATTTTTCGTTAAATATATACTTATGTTTTTTATTTTTATTCTTATCTCTGGCGTGGGTCAACAGGGCCAGGTCTGTTAATTAATAATATATAGTCCACATTTTTGTTGATTATGCTTTTGTCCCGCCTAGAGTTAAAGATAGTGATACAGATGGTACAAAACAAGCTTTGTATGCACTTTATTTCGGCACAGAAAACTTAATTTACTTTGGTGAATTTGGCATTGCTCTTTTTCTGCCAAAAGTAGAAGCCGCCAAAGGCTAGGACGGCCACCAGACTGACAACGAGGGTGGCTACAGCCGCGTAGAACACAAAAAGGTCAAAAAGATGCAATTGGCAGGAGGAGATGCCAATGCCACGGATGCGCATCGCTGCTCCTCCCTTATGCCGGACGACGTAGTTTACCCAGAATAGGGCGCTGGCCAGGGCACCTAGGGGACGGTCCCGGAATTCGAGGGAAACCTCCCGAATGGTCAACTGGAAGTAAGGCTCCAGGAGAAGCCTGTCCAAGGCCCATGTAAGGGAGGCGCTTGTCACATTGTTCTCCGCCAGCTGCAGGCCTACTCCCAACTGCACGGCCATCTGCATATTCCTTCGCTCGTGGTGGAAGAGAGGCAGTCCCAGAATAGGAACATTCCGCACGATGCCCTCCTGTAGATTGAGAAGGTCTCCGTTGGTAAGGAATACCTTCACCCTTGGATGCGCCAGGATGTCTATCTGCGGCACTGCATGCTGGATCATCACATTCTTGGGCAAGCCCTCGAGGGTCTTCACATCGTGACAGGTCCAGATGATGCCCTCTTTCCGGGAGGAGAAGAACGCGAACAGGGCCTCCAGCTTCTCCTTGGGCAACTGCCCACAAGGCTGCTCGTTTCCCAGCTGGACATAGACTACTCCAGCCCGAGCCTCTTCCATGAACCGCTTGATATTCCAGGGCAGCTCTTTCTGTCCACGGATGTGCAGCCCGCCGGCAGGTATGATCTGTGGGATACTCACCCGGGGCGTCATCAAAGGCACATGACTGTTCAGCAGGAGCAGAGACAGCTGGCTGGCCTGCAGTTCGGCAATGGAGTACCGCTGCTTAAAGTATTTGACCACCAGTTGCTCCTGAGCCCCGTAGTGATCCTTGGCAAACTGCTTCCGGCGGGAAATGCACTCCCTAATATTTCCGAGGCGCTCGGAGAAGCCAAGCTGGGGCAAATCAAGTTCAGAGTCTATAGGAGAACAAGCCGAAGGCACCAGGGCTTCCTGCACGGCGTCCATGTAGTTGCCAAAATCTGTGGAGATGATGCCAACAACTGGTCGCTGGTGGACAAGTCCCAGGGCCAACAGGGCCTCCGTGTAAAAGTAGTCCACGACGATCACATCGAAGTCAAACTCAGTGTAGGACATTTTAAGTAGCTTCTGCAGTGGCTCTTGGGCCAGGAAGTGGTCCAGCGCACGAGCACCAACGATGGCCAGCGACTGGCGGAGATTTTCGGTGGGTAGACGACCAAGATCGGCAAGGTTTCCCTTAGGAGCAGCCAGCTGTTGCACTGTGACAGAATAATATATCAACTAAAGATACAGATTCCGTTCTTAAATCGTACTCACACTCGCTCCAGAAGGGATATTCTCCTGTGACTGTTTCTGTGACATTATCCAGGGATTCCCCCAAGCCATGGCCAGTGTACACTTGCACCTAAACAAAACTGTCTCATAGTATGGATAATATTATAGCCTGATATTTGTGCTTACATTGTGTCCCCGGCTGGCCAGTTCCGCCACTAGGGTTCGCATCACTGCAAAGTGACCCTCGTTGGCATGGGGAAACAGCACAAGGATCTTGGCTCCGTGCGACAACGGACACAAAACTAGAGCGCACAGAACCAGGATGATCCAGCGATTGCCTTGAGATTCCTGAGGAATAAAATACATATTATTTTAATCGCAAGAGTACACGTCATTGAATGGAAGCTGCCGTGGCATTTTCTTATCAGTTTGAAACACTTTTCGGTGACTTAAATTGAACTCCTCCCATCCGCATACCAACCATATTGCGAACTTTAGTGATCAGGGGGATAGGTAATTAAGTGCCGGCAAAATTCCACATGCATCTGCCACTGGGACAACTCTTCCGGTTCTGTCGAGTCAACGAGTCAAATTGAACTAATTGCTCTCCTTGCGACTTGACTCGTCCCTGAAACAAAACGTCAACTGATTGCTCTCCGGGAAAATAATCTTAGAAGTGCGTCCAGAATTTCTGCGGCCATTGGAACATGTGTGGCACATGAGATTGCCGCCAGACCGCAATACAGAGGCCTTTCTATATATGCCAGTACATATGGTATGTACATATGTATGGGGTTCCTATTGCTCTTGTTAATGTTTATGGAGCGAATGTGGGGACTGCTGGGAATGGGGTACAATTGCACCATAAACATTCTCATACATATACATATACATATATATGAATGCATACATTTGTTTCCAGTCGAGCGATATGAGATCTCTTGAGTTCATTGTTTCTCTCTTTCCTTAAAGGGGAAAACGGGAGTCTTTTGCTCCAATGTGCTTCTAAAATATACTTAACTTTGAGTTTGAATTTGTCTTCGAGACTTGCAAGCTCATCATTAAAATGCAAGCCCAGAATTCTATATACACCTGCAATTTAGGTTTAATTTTCGTTACTTTAATAGAGATTATTCAAGAGAAAGAAAGCAAACTTTGGGAAGCCAAAGTTGGGTATTGCAGTCAATATATTAATTATATAAATCGTTTATAACTTTGCCAAATCTGCATTAATTTCACTTCGGAAAGCTTTTTATTGCTAGTTTTAATTAGCTTTAAAAATCTGCATACCAAACTGAAACATTTTTTAAATTAAAATTTTTATGAATTTTTGAAAGTTTTAACGATGTAACCCCTTACAAAATTTGGAAAAATTGAGTAAATTTTTTTTTTGTGCAGGATATGTCTTAATCAACTCGGCTGTTGATGCTGATTAAGAATATATATGGTTTATAGGGTCGGAAATGACTCCTTTACTACTTTGCAAGCTTCTGACTAAAATTTAATACCCTGCCAGTTATAATAAAATTATTATATTCTCACTTCCTGTAACGTAAACTGGATTTAAGTTAAAACCTGAATCCGAATGTGATAATTATTATTTAGTCTTGCAGAGAAGGATTAATCGAAGTCGTATAAGATACTTAAAAAAAAGCAAGATAACTTCGAAAAGAGGTTTATACATATTCCCCTTAGGGGAAGCCAAAAATTCATTAATTTCAATTCGCAGAGCTTTTTTTTTGCTATTCTATATTAGGCTACAAAATCTGCATCTGCCTTTACTGTTTAAACTTCTTACTAAAGTTATAATAATAGTCAATTGCTGTGTAGAACTTAAACACAAATTCAAGTAAATACTAACTGGTGACCCAATTAATACAGCTTAATCCCACGTCAAGCAGCCACTTCCCCACAGCCAACCCGTGCACCTGCTCACTCAATCATGCCCAATTAGTTCCGGGCAGACGCCAGAGCGAACAAAAGTATGTATTCAGCTGTAAATTGGCGCAAGTGTGCAAATCAGAAAAATGTGACTAAACCTTGTTTACCAACAACAACAACATCAGAAGGCTCACAGAGACCATAGAAAAATGGGGGAAACGAGAACGCAGAGATTCATATGTATACAATGGGAAGCAAAACAAATTAGCGAAAAAGACGAAAACCGGTTGCTGCCGGCTGCCAGGGGAAGTCGCTGAAAGAAAGAAATGGAAGCGGTGGTTCCAAAACCGGTTCATTGAACCTGAACGCCACTGCTGGAATACACACACAGTCACCGCGAAAAGGGAGCTGAAAAGAACAATTCGATGCCATCTCGACTATCACAAAAAATGTTCTTTATTTCTGTTATTTGTTTACGCAGAGCCTTCCTAGTTGAGCAGAGAAACTTGCTTACGGAACATAAATGTAAATAATCATGGCGAGAGCTATGGTAAATGCAGATGTCTGGAAAAATCGATTACTCGCACGATTAGGCGCTTATGCTTAGTTTGACGAATAATTTGTGATTGATTACTGATGATGTATGTGTCAATGCTTGGGGCCCTCCGTTCTTAATCGGTGGCATCGGCCTTGGCCACAGAGAAGGGCTCTGGAACGGGGAGGGTGCCGCTGTTGGTGATGACCACATCCTTAACGGGACGGTCACGGGCATCCGTGGCGGAGCTCTCAATCTGGCGCACCACATTCATTCCGGAGATGATCTTGCCAAAGACGACGTGGCGACCATCCAGCCAGCTGGTCTGCTTGGTGGTAATGAAGAACTGGGAGCCGTTGGTGTCCTTGCCAGCGTTGGCCATGCTCAGCCAGCCGGCGCCGTAGTGCTTCAGCTTGAAGTTCTCATCCTCGAAGCGCTCGCCGTAGATGGAGCGTCCGCCGGTGCCGTCACCCTTGGTGAAGTCACCGCCCTGGATCATGAAGTCCTTGATGATGCGGTGGAACTTGCTGCCCTTGTATCTGCGGATAACAGAAGCAGAAAACACTAGTTGTAATCCCGCATAATTAGCTCAATTGTTTTCCCCGCTTTGCTATGTTTACGACAAGGTTCTATAGAGCCACGTAATGGCTTTGCTCCACGAGCGTTCTTTAACCTACAATCAGTCGACGCAATGGTGTGTGTGTGCCGTTAATCAAACGAAACTTACCCCTCGCCCTGGGGCTTCTCGGCCAGCTCCTTAAAGTTCCTCACGGTCTTCTCCACGGTTTTGCCAAAAAGTCCGATCACGATGCGGCCGGCGGGCTCGCCGCCAATGGACATGTCAAAGAAAACCTACGCCATCGGAATCGGTTATTATTAAAAATCTCATCTCATCTTTGATTTATTGCCAAGCGAGTGTGCGTCAGTGTGCGCGAGAGAGAGAGACGGCGCATGTATGTATGCACCACTTGCTTGTGTGCGATCCTGGGCAAGTGGCAGGACGAAAATAAATATAGACACCCACCTTGTCGGTCACTTTGGGCCCTTTCTCGTCGGCGGCAACAATGCCGGCCACTAGGGCCACCAAGCACACGGATAAAAACAACTTCATGGTTCCAGAATCTTTCTGCAATTGAAAATTTTCAAGCGTCGCTGCTAGAGATGCAAAATCATCGATTTTACTGTCGATAAATAGTATCAGAGAAAGTATTTTGGTATTTTTATTGCATACACGGTAAGGCCCTACTAATTCTGACTAAATATTAAAATTCGGTGTTTTATGATGGAATTGTCGCCGAGCAATCAGATCGAGGACAGAAAACCCATCCTAACAACCGACGGACTGGTGCAGGCATCCAACTCCCCCTTCGAGCCGCCGACCGTCTCGCAGGAGACGCAGACGTCAAACGGCATCGGTGGCCAGAGCCAGTTGACAGTCGACCAGCTTGACATAGAGATTCTTCCCATTATCTACGATATCGTGCGCTGGTGGGTTGCTCCGGTCGCTGGAGGGGAACGGCTTCGGATACTGGCCGTTGCTCCCGACGGACAGTGCCGAAAATAACACCAAGGCGTCAACAAGTGCGCATTTAGCTTTGACCTTATATAACCCGGCGTGATTTTCTTGTTTCTTGCAGTGTGGAAAAGGATCCCCTGGAAAACGCAGTGAAGCTGCGAGAATCCCAAGACTGCAACCACAAGGTAAGATGATAATGGTACTGGATGGATGGACCCCCAGAGTAATCTGTAAAATCCCTGCAGATCTTTGAGCTGCAAAAGCGTTTTGAATCGGCGAGGGAACAAATCCGCCAGCTGCCTGGAATAGATTACAATAAGGAGGAGCAGCAGCAGCGACTAGAACTGCTACGCAACCAGCTGAAGCTCAAGCAGCAGCTGATACGGAAGTTCAAGGACACAGAGTTTTAGACGAACAGCGAGAGGAAACCGCAAAGATGGTGTTCCGGCTACTGATGCGCTACCTGGCCAACAATGAGCAGCTTATCGAGCGCATGGCGGAGAGCTATCCCATGAGACGTGCCGCCCAGCTGGCGGTAGCCCTGATGTACCGCACCAAGAGTCTGGCCCGGGAGCAGGGACTGCACGAGATGACGCCGGAGCGCTTCAAGTAAGCATCTCCCTCTCTTCAAACCTAGATTTTAATTATAATCCCTGAATATTGCAGGTCCTTTGTCAACATGTTCAAGAACAACGTCCGACAAGAGCTCGAGGGGGTGAAGAAGGAGCTTAATAGCAAGAAAAAGAACTAAAAAATTAAAATGGTCAAGACCAGTAATTGTAAATACGGCATGCTAAATTATGTAGTAACCTCTAGTAAAAAAAACTGAAATAACTTTAATCAAGGAACATTAAGTAAACAATAAAAAAAATTTGTATCTGTCAAGGTCGATTCGAGTTTGTTTAAATAGTTTATTTGAAATATTCGTTGAGGATATTCAAATATTTTCTTTTCCAGCCAAAGGTTGGATTCAGAGTTCCTCCGGATCAATGCACTCTCGCATTTGGACAATAGCAACAAAAAAATCAAGAGATGTTCATGTTCAGGAAGCTTTCCCAGGAGCAGCAGCTCTTTGCTAAAAAGGAATAGACGAGCTACTAATTCAAGGCCGAATGAATATGCTAACTTATAAAGTTGTTTCGAGCATTGGAAACCTGCAGGTTAAGAGGGATTTGGCTGATTCTTTTGATTATGAAATCGTTTAATAGGATTTATAATTAATTAATAAAAAAACACAATTATATTTAAAATTTTGTATTATATTTAAATTAACGAAAATTGCTTTTTATTATGTATCTTGAGAAATTAGGCAATCCAATTTGTGACAAGGTCAATTACTTAAGTTCTATTATCTCTAAATAACAAAAAAAAAACAGACTTCAGATTTTCGACTCTTAAACAACCATTTACATATCAGATATAAAGTATTCAAATTATAAATTTTTTTCGGTATCTACATGAATGTTATTAAATATCTATGAAAATTTGTCTTTTTATAAATGTTACTGAAATTCTTATCATGCATTATCTCGATATTCACAGGATTTTAAATTAAGATAAGATGTTTAAATTCCCCCTTTAGTTTAATGAGGATTTACCTTATATCCAAAGTTCGGTTTCAAGAAAGTTTTATTACTTTAAAAATCAGGAAAACAAATATAAAACTTCAGTTCCATATTTCAAGAAATCTAGTGGAAATAGATTTCAGGATCATACATTAATCCAAACCGCTTGACGCTTAATTAATTAAATTTGAGCTTCTTTCTTCAAGAGAACCCAATTCTTTAGATTCATATTTCAAAAGTGATGCGTCTTTGTGGCCGTTTAGTCAGAGTCGATAAACTGGCATTTATTGATTAAAGTAAGAAAGTAAAGAATGTAAAATTAAATTCATGTTGCAGTGACCTTAAGGGGCTTAAGTCTAGAGAACGAAAAGGAGAACATCAAATTCGTTTGGCATTTCTAACTTACCAACTGTATATACTTTGGACAAAACGAAACGGAACACGGCACAAAATATGCCCTATCAGATCAGGAGACCGGACTTGGGAGTAGCAAAATATGTAGATTTCTCCTCTACACTATGGGGCATCCAAAAATACTTTTGCTTAAATAACTAGAAAGAACAAAATTGGGGGCGTGCCGTGACGCCTCACTCGGTGAGAGCGGCAGCCGGTCCGGCTTCGACCGATGTGGACGAAGCAACTTCGCCTAGGGGCAGGCCCAGACCGGCCGAGCCGTTGGACGAGGGAGTGGGGCGATTGTTTCGTTTCCGCTTGCCTCCTCGTCGACTGCCGCCCTCGCGCTTGTCACCATTCTGCTTCTCCCCGTCGACGTCCTTGCTGCCTCCCGCTCCTACCGAGCTGGAACTGGAGCTGCCCTGACCCTGGTGGCGGTGCTGATTGTTGCTGCCATTGCTGCCGCCGTTCTGAGAACGTGACTGCATCTTTGCGGGCTTCGGGCGATAGGGAGAGGCAGCGGCATTTGGCAGCGGCCGCAGGATGTTGCCCACCGCCTTCGTGCGACCCTCGCGGAATACCAGCCGCTGTCCGGCGCGGATGTACTCTGGCTGCTTGATGAACCGGAACTTGACGTGAGCCTTGTCGCCTGTCCGCAGGCAGTCCCGCGACATGTGTATGATAGAGGCCGTCTGGCGGATGCTGCCGCAATGCACCATTGCCTGGTAGCGCGCCGAGATTGTCGTTGGGTGGTGCAGTACAAGGATTTCGCCCTCGAACTCCCAGCAGGCCTGCGGCTTCAGATCCTGAGAAACCATCACCATGCCCTTGCGCAGATAGGCGCGCTTGATCTTCTTCAGCGCGAAGCTCGCCGTCTGACCACAGCGCACGCGAGCCACATTCATCCGCTTGCGGTGTATACTCTTGATGGTGATGGGCACGAATCCCCCCACTGCATCCGGTCCCAGCATTAGACCGTCGTTCAGCCGGATGGTGCCTTGGAGGCAAGTGCCGGAGACTACGGTACCAACGCCCGGCACCGAGTACACATCGTCGATCTGGAACTCGGCCGGCAGACTCTCTGAGCCAGCCATGCGCGTGCTCAGCAGGTTAAGGAACATCTTGAGCAGCTCGAGATTATCACCGGTCACGTTCGACACCTGGAAGATGGGGCACAGGCGTTCGCTAACGAAATTGGTGGCACTGAGCACTACATCGTCCTGGGTCCGGACCACTACCGGCACCTTCCGGCAGCCCTGTGACTTCAGCATCTTGAACAGCAGCTTCATATTGTCCTGCAGCACGTTGGCCGGGCACATGTCGATTTTGGTGACTACCACAAAGACGGGGACGGCCAGAGCTAGGGCCAGGCCCAAATGCTCCTTGGTCATGCCAATTATGCCGGCATTGGCGCCAATCTGGGAAGGGGAAGAAATCGGGTTAAGTGAGCTTTTTTTTAGGTTGTTGTCCTCCAGCTAGCACTCACCATTAACATGCCAAAGTCCGGGGCATGACCCGTCATGCCGAAGACCGTGGTTTTCAGGTAGCGCTCGTGCCCAGCCAAATCGATGAAGGTTATCACCTTGGCCGAGTTCTCGCAGATCTTCACCCAGTCGAGGTGGCCGTGGTCCGGCTTGTTGACCACATTGCCCACCCCGTCAAAGCCGAGAATGTCGTTGCCCACGGAACTCGTGCGCCCACTCTCTATCTCGTGCTTGTGACGAAACAGTCGCTGCCGGGCATGGCCACGTCCATTGTCCAGCTCACCGTGGGTGAGCACGCCAAGTAACGTAGACTTGCCAGCATCCACATTGCCCACAACGGCCACTCTGAGTAGGGAGGGAATTGTTAGGTTTATGAGTTATTAAGGAGATGCATTCTCTCCCTTACCGAATCTCCATGAAGTCGGTTGTCTCTATGTGCTTCCGGATGAGGAACTGTGCCGACTGTCCTTTCTCTGCCCGCCGCTCGCGCAGCTTGACGACATCCGCATCAATGTTGGCCGCCAGCAGGTGGAGCGTGGCCACCGAGGCCGCAAACTGCTCCGGATTCAGGCCATTGTCGCTGCCATCTATTTGGAAATGAATTTAATAGTTAAATAAGGAGCTGAAGCTATTTCTGCAGACACTTTGATCGCAAAAATTATGATGAGTAAATTCCACAGCAATTTCATCATCTTCAACATAATCTCAATCTCCCCTAAAAACTCACCCTCGCCCACGCCAATCTCGTAGATGGTCTCTCCACAGTTGTCGGCAATGCGATCCTGGAGCCGCTTCTGCAGCAGCTCACGCTGCTCGTCGCTGGGCTGCACCAGGACATCCTTGCCCCGTATGCTGGAGTAGTCAATGCTCAGGGCGGCCATCTGCTGTGGCAGCCCGTCCACATTGAAGATATTGCTTCGGGCAGTCTTGATGCCCACTCCTACGCCTACTGCCACGCCCCCGCCGTTCGGGGCACTCTGTACGTTATTCATAGTGCTAATAGTTATCGTTTGCAACTGGTGACGCCTCACACTATCCTTGGAATCATTGCCCTTTGGGTCTGTGTGTGTGGTTTGTGCAGGTTGATGACGATGCTGATGCGTGTTTTTTGTTTGTGAGTTCTGCAATGACCAGAGGGAAAGAGACCAGGATTAGGATCACGATGTGGACACTGGACTGGAGCACCCGAGGAGTCGGACCTATCCTATGCCCATTTGGCTTAGTTGTGCTTGCGTCTTCTGCCGTGTGTTGTTAGCTTGCATCGCGATGATGAAATAAATTCGAAGAAGCCACTGCTGCTGCTTTTATAGGCTCTCGGAGGATGATGAAATTTTATGCTTAGCATGATGCAATATTCGTTGTTTATGAGAAAGAGAGTCTGTGAGCAGAGGACCGGGGGAGAGGGAGTTCCTGGAAGCCTGGAAGTTCAGAATTCTTCCCCCATTTCGTTCCAAAGCGAAATGGCCGTTATCTCGCTGCGTCGCTCTGCTTTGCGCAAATTGTTGCTGCCGCTGTCGCCGAGCCGAAAATGTTGTTGTTTAAAAACAGCTGATATGCTTGCCGTTTTGTTTATATAATAACACTTTGTTGACGTACACAAAGCGCGCATGAATAGCAACAAATGAGATTTGTCAATACGCATTTTTGCTGTTTATTAATAGCGGCAAACAAAGAGCGCAGGTAACCTATATATATTTGTCAAACATATTTACTACGTATATACATACGTATGTACTTATGTATGTACATACATATGTGGCAAACCAAAACAAACAAAACTTGAGCATTATGCGTGATTTTTCTTGCTTTCTAACCATGGCGGGAGGTCGGGAAGGGGCCATAAAGTGCCCTACTAGCCATTTGAACGCAGAATCAGCTGAAATATCCAATCGTTCGTTCGTTCACAAATAAAAAGTGAAAGGATATTTGGCCAAGCAATGTTCCTACGCACCACAGACGCTGCCCCTGCCACTTACATTTCATGTAGCCTTATGTGCTTCACCGATCTGTGGGGGACTCTGCTATAGAGCTGGGAATTTGGAAATCCAAAATGTATATAGTTTTTTGTTTAGCTTTTTCGTAAAATTGTTTTACGTGTCCCGAACTGACTGACCGTGGCGCGAGGGTTGAAAAATACCATAGAACGGTGCAAAAATATACCGAAAACTTGCCATAAATATACCGTTAAAATATCGTCCGCTGCTAACGATACCACCGACAAGAGGACGCATCTCAAATGAGTAGGACGACAAAATAGAATTAGCAAAGCTTTCAGCCCGTTGTGAAATAAATACCTCATTTAAAGTCGCTCCCTCGGCTGAGAAGTAACACAGATAACACAATGGAAGAGAATAGCTCGGAAGGCGTAGTATCCGCGGATGACTCATCGCCGGCGTTGAATGTGCTGTGTGCAATTTGCAACGAGTTTTTTCGAGCGAACGACACAATTTATTCCACGACACAGTGCGGTCACGTTTTCCACAAGGATTGCCTCACCCGCTGGCTGAACAGATCTCTCACCTGCCCGCAGTGCCGGTCCCACTGCCACCAGGCTCGCGTCCATCGAATTTACCTTAACTTCGCCGAGCGCACCGAGTTTGACGATGTGGAGCCCCCAAAGATACCCATCCAGTGGGTACTAATGGACTTGGAGGAAGGCAGTCCCGCGGAGTCACACCAACCGCCCGAGGGAGCCATCCAGTGCGGCACCGACGAGGACGGGCATCCCACGTATGTGGCCCGTGCTTATTTTGGGGAAGATCGCCTGCCAGCCAGTTATGTGCCCGAAAAAGGGGCTGCCTTCGGGTCGTGGAGCTGTAAAGCCTACGCTCTCCACGACGATGTGGAGCTGCTGGTCCTGAACGACTGCGAGCATAGGTGGGTGGCCGGCGAGCGCGGTAGCCATCCGAACGATGCCCTCAAGTCCGGATATTCGCAGATCGGCGAAGTCACCTATACGGGCCGTGGTCTGTACGAGGGTATAATGCGTCTAGGCAAAGTGCATCCCTCCCACAAGGTGATGTACATTCCGCACCGAGGCCAGGAGGTTAACATCAATACCTATGAGGTTCTGGTGGTCAAGCCTCGTGAGCTGGCCAATTTTACCCCTGTTTCGTAATGTACCAAGATATGTTATTTATAAATGTATTGTTAACGGAAATATACAGGCACCTTGGAATCTCAGATTTTCAGGTGGTTGTTTGATAAATTCTTATATGACTTTGTTTTTCCAGCTCTGATTACAGCTGCAATACTCGTTTTCTTTAGTTAGAGAAAACATCTTGATCAAATATTAATTTTTTTATATTTATACTATTTTTTAATTTTATATTACCTATATATTTTTTTATATTATGACTATATCGTCTCCAAATAAATCATTACTCGTAATGTAAATTTTAACTTTTTGAATAAACTATCTTTTATATTGTGGCAATCCAAATTATTGTATTTCTTTAATTACTTATTTCATTTTTCGATGCACTGAAAAAATGCTTATGTATTATATGTCATTCATTTGGTCTTTTTATTACGGCTTCCTTTAGTTTTGTAAGAATGTTTAGAAAGTACAATATGGCTCAAATTCCTTAATCTAGCACACAGAGCGCGCCAATAAGTATGCTAACTCATCCATTTTAAAAGGTAATATTCTCCACCTGCTGAAATAACCAACATCTCATAAGTTTTATCTTCAAAATATTTTTTGTTTTATTAAAAATTGGTTAGACGCTATGTATAATCTGATTAGTGTTTTGAACCTACGCATGATGCTGAATTATGCCTAAAAAGGGGGGGAGAGGGCTTTAAGTATTATGTATGCATATATGACTACTGGTATAACTATACAATTTAAATTTCTCTGCAATATGCACGCTGGCTTGACTTTGTTGTTCCAACAAAGGGCCTCACAAAACTTTCTTTAAAAATACCTTTAGGTTGCATGCGTGTGTAGGTGTTTATGTATAATTTGCTTAATAACTCTGCCGATTCTACATTGTAACATGACATTCAATATGCATATATGTATATATTTGTGTATGTATATATTTAGCTAAAATACAAATTTATTTGCTCAACGACGACGCAGGTGCTTTTAACATTTACCCAACAGGCTTTGATTTTGTTTCAATGGAAATAGGATTTCCCCTTCTTGTTTCATTGACTTTGTACTTAGTTTCTAAACAGATTGTATAATATATAAATATAAAAATGAGTGTGTGTATTTATGTGGTGTGTGTGTTGTGTGGGACTAAGTGAGACATTTATATATATATACTATATTTACAAATTGATCGGATCCGATGTGTAATGCATGTGTGCTTGTTTGTTTTTCAATTCACTGCTTGAGCCTGGATTTAAGTTGCATGCTAGGTTTGTTTTGGTTTGAAATTTGAGCTCGGGTTGAGGCGAGATACAGTCTACGTGGTTATACACCTCCCTTAGACACAGCTACGGCTAACAATCTAGGGACGAACATGCGGGGAACAACGTATTTGAAGAACATTTGGAGTAGTTGTGGAAGTGGCTAACGACTCTGGCTCTCGCTCTCTCTCTCTATAAAGTATATTAACTAGTTTACAAACGCACTCTCCTGTTTCATTTTTGCGCCGACAGGTAGTTCATGTACTTTGTGGTCTGCTGGGCATTGCGCACCAGCTCACTGTCATCCTTTCCCGAAGTCGGTTGCTCCTGGCCGGGACCGCTCTGACCGCCTTGACCCTGCCAGTTGCCATCGCTTTGGGGCTGGTGTATGTCCGGCTGGGAGCGGCGAGTAAAATGACGATGCCTCTGGTGTTGGTGTTGCGGCGAAATCTGCTGGCGTCGATCAAAAGTGCTTGACGCTTCGCTGGCCAAGCTGCTCTGGCTGCTGTAGCGCGGGAACCTCGGACCACCGCCGCCGCTTCCCCCTTGGGTAGGACTCTGATTGTACCGATAACCCGCCGACTTATCCATATGCGACTTTGAGGGTCTGGGCAGAGTCCGAGCCCTCGAGGAGCTGCGACTATTGGACTCCGGTCCGTTGGAGTTGTACGCACAGTTCTCATCCTGGTAGGCGCTATTTATGGCTGTGTTGGAGCGCCGCCAAGTGTCACTGTGTATCTTCTGGTGTCCTCCGCCCTGATGATGTTGTTGCATCTGTTGTTGCTGCTGCTGCTGCTGCTGTTGCTTCTGGAATCGCGGTGGCTTGTCGTAGGTGTTGCGATTGTTGAATCGCCCACCTCGCTTGTAGTTGTTGCCGCGCTCGTAGTTGCTGATGTAGGAGCGCTCGCTGCGATCGTCCCGATCTCGCTGATCCCAATTCGAGTTGACAATGCTGTTGTAGTTGCCGCCACCGCCGCCGCCGGACATGTTGCGCTCGTGCCGCTCCTGCGAGTGTTTCCTCCGATCGTGGATGCTATAGAGGCGCAGGTTGCCGGCTCCCTCGCTCCGAACGCTGTGCTGGTCGTCGTCGCAGTTCACGCTGTATCGCCGCTGCTGGTCGCGGGACCTGCCGTTGCTGTGGTCGCCGTCGTTGTTGCGGTTGAAGCGCGTCTTCCGCCAGCTGGGCAGCGGCTTGCTCTCGTCGCGATCCTCGTTGCTGGCCATGGATGGATACTGGTCGGAGTTGGTGCTTTTAATGATAAACATAACAACGTTAAGGTTTTTATCTATGAAAAGTATATAGATTTACCTCTACAACTAAACAATAATATATGCACATAAGAAATACATTTTTATTTTGGTTTTTTGCAAGAAATAAACGATTGACAAAACTAATTTGAACAAAAAATATTTGTAATTCTTGATTCGTTGTATAAATATAATTTAAAAGTTCGTTTTTTTAAGTAAATACTTTAATAGATTTTCCTTGACTTACATATGGGACTTGAATCAATCTTGGAAAATTTCCTATAAATAAATCACAATTGGGCTCTTGAGTTACTTTTTTTATGGGCTGTATAAAGGCTTTAATCATCATTAATCATGGAAAAAAAGATAAGTCCAAGGCAACAAAAGAAATTGAATTGAATTTGACAAGTCCTTCTTCATCCAGCAATCATTTTTTGATTGATTACTATGATTATTCATCCGATTCATTGGCAAAATCAAACGATTTAATTTCGATTTGAAAAAAAAATTGGAATAGGTTTTTTATCTGAATTAGAACTAAAAACAAAATAAACAGATCTGAGGTACATACTCTATGCTCGGTGGCTGTTGCTGCTGCTGGTGATGTGTCGCCTGCTGCGGCTTCAGGGGCCGTGAAACCTGGCGCGGCTGGAAGCTACGTCGTCCGTGGCGGCCTAGTGGGATGGAGTTGTTGGCCGGATACGGATGGGATCCTCCCTCCGAGTACCGCTCGTCGCCCTGATCCGCCTCGCCGAAGCCAACGTCGCAGAAGGAGTCCTCGCAGACCTGCTCGCTCCACTTCTTCGTCGACGGCGGCGGATCGAACGAATCTTGATCCTGGACGGAGGTGTTGGCACTGCTGCCGTTCTCCGACTGCTGGTGTTGCAGCTGCTGCTGCTGCTGATGTGGCTGCGGGTGGAAACCTCCACCGGGATGCTGGGGACCGGAGCCGTTGTTGTTCACACCATCCTCCTCGCCATCTTCCACCACCAGGTAATCCGTGTACATCGCCTCCAGATCGTGCCCAATATGCTTAAAGTGGCTATAGAATAGATCCAGCACCATTAGGAGCATGGCCTTCACTTTGGCGGTCAGCGCTGGCTGCATAATCAAGTGTCGGCGGACGTGGAAGAGCAGCAGGTCGATCTCCACCTTGTGGCGCTGGCGCATTATCTCCCCGTTCAGCGTGATCTGTGAGAGCACCAGGCGGGCAATTCGAGTGCCCAGCACCACCGAAGTGTCGTTCAGCTCGCGGGTGAGCAGGTCAAGCAGAGACTCGCCCAGAATGGTGATCGGGGCATTGTCCGCCAGCCGCACTCTGTGATAGTACTCTCCCAGCAGCGTGATGGAGTTGTACAGACGGTTTTTATCGTGCATCCGGTACGTGTCTGCGTTAAGGAAGTTCGTCTCCAGGATCTTGAGCATGGCGCTGCGCACCTTTGTTTCTTTCATGGCCAAGGCGTCGAAGTTGCGCGACGAGAAGAGCAGGGCGAACTTCAGGGCCGTGTCGCCATCTCCGAGTGCCTTGTCGTTCAGGTAATCCATGGACTCGCTGTGAAAAAGCATGATATACAAAATTTTGATTAAAGCAATATGAAAATGCTAACTACTTCTTAATAGTAAACGAAAAACTTGTATTATTATTTTCAAATATGTTTGTATGTGACTGTTGCCACCTATTCGATCGCTTGACGGGCACAGCCGCATTATCTGATAAGCCCAAGCCCGGGAACTACTACATATATTTGCTGAGACATTAACTCGAGCATGAGCCTCAGACAACAGGGAGGGGAAAAATGTTCACTTTGAACTGATTGGATGGCGTCGATGCCTCTCTAGGCGTGATTATTTATATGAAAAGTTGTAAATTTTTAAGACACGCTGACGTCCAAGCAACCTGGTAGCAAACAACGAACTCTCAAGCGCACATATTTACAACTACAGTGCGTTTCGGGTATGAATACATAGCGTAGGTAAATATTTCGCGATTATTATTATCTGTTGGACAGGAAAATGAATAACATAATTCAGTTTCTGAAATATGTACGCTGTTATTTAAATAAATATATTCAAACAGAAACGTAAATATAGCCACTAGAGAAAGTTCATTGACTCTAAAAAGAGTTTTAGGTTTTCGAAAAATCATTTTAGGCAATACTTGGCCAACATTTCCATAACATTATATCCTAGAATGTAGGTTATATCTGTAAAGTAAAGAATGAAAAAACATTTTTGCCTAATCGCTATAAATAATTCAGTTGCCACACAATTTTCGATCTACCCCGGAAATAAATATATTACCCGATGATTTATAGGAAGTCGAGTGTGATCGGTTATCGAAAAGGATAGCATGCAACAAGTGGTTATCGAGGGTGCTTTCGAAAGAAAATTACATGAAGGAATTTATGGATGTAGCTCAGTAGTTGCAACCAGGCCTTACAGCTTCGCCCCGCACTGTACTTTCGAAGTGTATTTATACGCGCAAAGAGGTGCCAAACACACACACCACTTATAATATTATTAATCATCAATGGGCCACACAGACGGCCGAGCAAACACATACCACAGCATCGATTCGTCGCGCACTATGTTGCAGAAGTCCGTCTCGATGGTCTTGATCTTGGAGTTGAGCACGATGCCGTCGTCCTGCAGGTCCAGACCCCGCATCAGGGCGATGATGTGATCGTAGGCACAGCCACCTGCCGGTATCTGGTAACCGGCGCCGGGATTCAGCATGCTGCACACATCCCGCAGCCGCGCCGCCTCCCCGCTGCTGTGGCCACTGGGGGCCGCGCTGTTGTTGTAGCTGCCTCCGCCGCTGTGGTTGTTGCTGATCATGTTGGCCATTTCCATCGCTGGTTTTCCTGCCTGGAGGCGCTCGATTGTTGTTGTTATCGCACGGTTGTTTGTCTGCCTCTCCCTCGCACTTTCGCCCGCTGGTTCTGGCTAAAAGCTTGCTTGCGCGTGTGTGCCTGGCTGTGTATGTGTGTGCCGTCGGTTGACAAAGGTGTCGAAATGCGCACGCAAAATTTGGCACCTTTTCGTCCAGCTTCCGCTTCAGCCGCAAGTTCTGGTAACTCACCGGGACCCCGACGGTCGATTGGAACGTAACAAACGAACGGATTAAATGCACGAATCTATAACTATTCCTATTTATTATTGCTATTTGACGACTTTTATTTGTGTATTAGTGGTGGCACCGATGGCACTATCGCACTATCGAAAGCCCTCGGTGTGCTTTCGCACATAGGGCGCCAGTGCTGCACGGTCTGTCATCGATAACTGCCCCTCTCTGGCCGGAAAATAGCTAGGTTTAGTAATTGTAGTAAATATAAATTATTAGTAAATTTAATTCTTTACACGTAGGTACTTTATTTTGTTTGATTTAGTTTCTTATTATCGAAATAAATAAAAAATAAAAATTCTTCTCCGAGGTCCATTACCCACCGTTCCATTTCAATTAGTTTATTTTGTTGTAGATATACTTTTTTATAATCTTACATATGTTATTAGTTTAAATTTTAATTCTAACTTATAATAAACTCAGCTAAATATATTATGAAAATAAGACATCACAGCTGGCGGGTATGGTGAGAACACAACCAGCTGTTTAACTTTTTGCTTATAGTTTTTGTGATGCGAAAATGTTGAACTTAAATTGCGTGATATGCACCGAATTGTTTTCGGAGGCCGACAAGGTGTTTGTCACCGAGTGCGGCCACATGTTCCACTACAGCTGCCTTAACCAATGGTTTTATCAGTAATGTTTTACCCTGAAGATTTGTGTTCTAGAGAAGCATTAGTTTCTATGCATAACCCTGCAGCTCCAAAACATGTCCCCAGTGCCGCAACAAGTGCTCCATCAGCAACATATTCAGGGTCTACTTCAACTTGGCCAGATCGGATGTGAGCCGCATCGATGTGGGCTCTCTGCAGGAGCAGCTGGACAACGCCAAGCTGTCCATGAAGATGGTAGAAAAGAAGCGCCACAAGGACGAGCAACAAATAAGTGATCTGAAAGACACCAAAAAAAAGTCCCTGTAAGTTGAGTAGTCCTAGATGTGCCTCAAGTAGCTGCCTCTACTACCTACATTTCGTTTCCAGTAAAACCATTGCCGGTCTGGAGCAGAAGGTACAGGGGATGAACTCCCTTATCAGGACCTATGCGGAGGAGATCAGCATACTTAAGAGAAACGCCCAGCTGGCGGACGGTCTGCTCAAGGAAAACAAGTGCCTGAAGGTTAAAATCCAGTCAATGGAGGGGGTTTCGGCCATTCTGGCGGCTGGCTCTGCGGATGCTGACCGCCTGCTTAAGAACGAGTCCAACCCACATGTCCTGGCCAACTGGGTCTCCACACTGAAGCGGGAGCTGCGACAGTGCGAGAGCAAAAAGTCGGAGCTAAGGAATGTTGTCAAAGATGTCCAGAATGATCTGCGCCAAGAGATCGGTCTGAAGAGGTGAGACAGGTGTCCCAAAATGGTGTCAATATCTGTAATTTGCTTTGCCTCGTCACAGAAGTCTTGAGGATCGTGTTTTCCACCTGGAGAGCGTTCTTTACCAGGCAAAAGAGAAGGTAGGAGTCATGGGTTACTTGATCCTTTTATTCATTGCTCATTCTGTAATTGCAGCTTCAACTGCGGGAGAGCAAGACCATTAGCTTGAACTCAACCATCAGCTCCCCCGTCCTAAATTGCAACCTAATGGCCCTCAAAGTGGACGACAGGCGGTCCATAATCTCGCCCACAATCGTAAGTTGCTCGTCGTATAAAGGCAACAATCACCAACATTTCCCACTTCTCCCGCAGAAAGAGAATATCAAGCGCATCTTGGAGTCCACCTCGCCGTACGTCAACGTAAAGTCCAGCAGCTCGAGCAGCACTGGACTGGCGGCCACGACCTTCTCTAACTTTGTCTTCTTTGCAGATATACTTTTTTTATAATCTTACATATGTTATAACTTATGTTTCAATTAAAATTCTAACTAATAATAAAATCAGCTAAATTTAGCGTAAAAATAAGCCAACACTGATGATCCAGCTGTGGTGAGTATCGCTTGCGGGTATGGTGAAATGGGAATATAATCAGCTGTTTAACGCTAGAGCTGTTGGATATTATTAAAAATTTTGAATCGATATTTATTTTATAAAAATAAAAAGTTACAATGAATGAAATATCAAAGAAAAATATCGATATTTGGTTAAACAAAACATCGTGATATTAATATAACATCCTTAGAGTAAAATATCGATATATTTGATTTATTATCAACAAACCTATTTAGCGCGCAAAACAAGCGTGCATATGTTGTTTTTGTTTTAATGCAACTATTTTAATGTAGATAGTTTTTGTGTTGCGAAAATGTTGAACTTAAATTGCGTGATATGCGCCGAATTGTTTTCGCAGGCCGACGAGGTGTTCGTCACCGTGTGCGGCCATATGTTCCACCACAGCTGCCTTAACCAATGGCTCGATCGGTAATGTTTTACCCTGAAGATTTGTGTTCTAGAGAACCAATAGTTTCTATATCATAACCCTGCAGCTCCAAAACATGTCCCCAGTGCCGCAACAAGTGCTCCACCAGGAACATATTCAGGGTCTACTTCAATTTGGCTAACTTGGATGTGAGCCGCATCGATGTGGGCTCTCTGCAGGAACAGCTGGACAACGCCAAGCTGTCAATGAAGATGGTAGAAAAGGAGCGCCACAAGGACGAGCAACAGATCCGCGATCTGAAAGACACACAAAAGAAGTGCCTGTGAGTTTAGTAGTCCTAGATGTGCCTCAAGTAGCTGCCTCTACTGCCTACATTTCGTTTCCAGTAAAACCATTGCCGGTCTGGAGCAGAAGGTACAGAAGAAGGACTTCCTTATCAGCAGCTATGTAGCGCAGATCAGCATACTCAAGAGCGACGCCCAGGTGGTGGACGGACTGCGCATGGAAAACAAGTCCCTGAAGGTTCAAATCCAGGCAATGGAGGGGGTTTCGGCCATTCTGGCGGCTGGCTCAGCGGATGCTGACCGCCTGCTCAAGAACGAGTCCAACCCACATGTCCTGGCCAACTGGGTCTCCACACTGAAGCGGGAGCTGCGCCAGTGCGAGAGCAAAAAGTCGGAGCTAAGGAATGTTGTCAAAGTTGTCCAGAATGATCTGCGCAAGGAGATAGATCTGAAGAGGTGAGACAGGTGTCCCAAAATGGTGTCGATGTCTGAAATTGCCTTTGCCTCGTTACAGAAGTCTTGAGGAGCGTGTTTCCCAACTGGAGAGCGATCTTTACCAGGCACAAGAGAAGGTAGGAGTCATGGGTTACTTGATCCTTTTATTCCTTTCTCACACTGTGTAATTGCAGCTTCAACTGCGGGAGAGCAAGACCATTAGCTTGGACTCAACCATCAGCTCCCCCGTCCTAAATTGCAACCTAATGGCCCTCAAAGTGGACGACAGGCGGTCCACAATCTCGCCCACAATCGTAAGTTGCTCGTCGTATAAAGGCAACAATCACCAACATTTCCCACTTCTCCCGCAGAAAGAGAATATCAAGCGCATCGAGGAGTCCACCTCGCCGTACCTCAACATAAAGTCCAGCAGCGTGGGCTTGCCGCACCTCCTCAGTGCCAGGGCCAGGGCAAAAATATCGCCCATCAAGCGAGAGGGGATTAATATGATGGGCGGAACCGTTCGAAAGACAAGCAGTGATCTCAGCGAAAAGGTGGGATCAAATAGCTAATAGTGGTCACATTCAATATTTAAAATCCTTTTTCAGTACTCAATTTTCAAGAAGCCACGCCTGGTGCTGGGCAGCTCGAGCAGCACTGGACTGGCGGCCACGACAGGCTCTAACTTTGTCTTTAATGGCATGGGTGGTTCCGAGAAAGTGGATCCCTTTGCGCAGCGTGCCGAGGAAGAGGGATTGGCAGGCGGTCGGTCCACCGCATTCCAAAGTGTCACCCAACGCCTAAAGGCTGGCACCCTGCGAAACTTTAGGCAGGGTAAATAAGTCCACAACGCCAAGTGATGATCATTTAGAGACTGCCTCAGTTGGGGATTAGGGTGCGATTGCTATTAGGGATTGCCAATTACGTTCGTTAGCCATTGCATGGATTTAGTATTAATAAGTTAGTAGGTTTATAAAAATAAAAAAATGCAAGTTGAAGCCATCAAGCTGCGATCTTCTTCTCTGCCTTGCCCGTCCACTCCTCGCGCAGTTGAACATTGCAGCCGAGATCACGCAGTGCCGCTTTAATGTCCTGCTCCACGCTGGGGTGCTCCTTCATGGCAGCATTTAGCAGGTCCTCGACACCAAAGGAAATCCAGGTTTCGCATTGATTGCGCGACCGCGACACCATGTTGCGAATGGCCCAGGCTCCGTTGCGCTGGACGATCTTGTGCTTGGGATGGGCGCGCAGAGCCTCTACGATCACTTCCGCAATGCCGGTATCAAAGAAGGCGGCACTATGCTCCTGCACCCGGAGAGTCAGAGTGGTCACGCAGGCGAGGGCGGCAGCCACGATGTTCTCGTTGGCCTGGTGCGCCTCCAGAAGCTGTTTGATAATGGGGGCCACGCCCTGCTGGACAATGTGTGCCTTCACCGAGTCGTGACCCGCTAAGGCCCGCAGCAGCTTTAGAGCCTCTCTGTTTAGACGCACTTCGTCCAGATTTTTGCTCATAATCTCGAACACCGCCTTCAGTCCACCCGCCTCATCGATGGCGGTGCAGAGTTCCTGCCGCACGGCCAGCGTGCCAATGGTGAGCAGTAGATCGGCCAGCACGCTGGGATCCTCGTAGGCAGGAAGCAGTTCCACCAGTGGGAGTAGTACTTCGCCTGCTATCTGGCGGGCATGCTCGTGAGCGCAGCCAAACTCCACGCGGATGTCGTCATCCAGGACCAGGAAGCGGAAAACGGCGGTTAGCTCGCGCACCAGGCGCTCCCTCGACTTGGCCAGCAGCGGCTTCATCAGCTTCAGGGCGGGCGTGTTCATGATATTCTGTCTGTTCATCTCGTGCATAATGCAGGCCTTCTGCAGCCACTGCAGCGTCAGCACGGTGATCTCCTCGCGGCCCGGGCTCTCGTTTTTGAGAGCGAGCAACATAAGCACCACGGCCATGGCCTCGGCATCGAACAGATCCGGTTGCTTGTTGGTCAGGCTGTTGACAGCCTCCAGGCACTTCTTGACAAGGGTTTCGTTGGGCGAGTCCGAAGCGAGATATTCCTCCAGGAGAGTGATCAAGGCATCATGGGCGCCGTTCTTCCCGGCCAGAACTCGGTGGGCCAACGATTTTTGGCATTCTGCGGTCAGGGTGTCCAGCTGTTCCAACAGCTGGGCCGAGTCATCTGTCTTCTGCCCAATGTGTTCCTTGATTTTGTCCACGGTTTCATTGATGACGGGCTTGCCGGTCTGCGGATTTATGGACAGGTCCTTGATGATGTTGGCCAGGTTAATACCCTGCAAGAAAGTGGTTAGTAACGATGCGTCAGTCGGAAACGGTTCTTCCCACACTCACCTGCGCCTCAAATTGCTTAATTGTCTCCTCCTTGGCTTCCGTCGGCGTCATGGAGAACTCCACTACATTCTCCTGGACCACATCGTCGAAGGTGTCCTGGGATATAACCTTGGCCATGGCAGTAAATTTTGGTAAGCTAAACTTATTTTTGATTTGAAAAAACTTTACTTTGTTTTTTGTTTGCAACTCCTAGAGCTGGAAGAAATACCGATATAACATCGATTGTATCGATACATATCGATTGCTTCGCAAGTTAACTTTAAATTTGAATTGAAATTGAATTTAAATTGAGATTTTCCTTCACAAGAACCAAATGTGCTCAACCCTTCCCCAGATAGTTAAGTTTATAGTTTATTTGTTGTACATACGTCTTTATTTTGGCTTTTCATGCTTGTTATTCACACTGCAGATTACATGGAGCCCCATGGGCGGCGTTGAAGCTTCAAAGGACACCGAGAGTGACAGAGAGCGACAGGAAGAGATAGAGATATAGGTAAACGCAAACAAAACACACACAGCGACACCGACACATGCACATCTAAAGGGACAGACACCAAAGCGCCATGCAGGATAACATGGATAACTATAATTTTTGGGTAGCTGGAAAATGGGCAGACGCGCGGCGCTCATTTTCGCTTGGGCAGCTTGTAGTCGGTCGGCGGATGCAGCTTGAGGTGGTCCAGGAACACGGGCTGCATGTCCGCCCGCCACGAGATCTCCTCGCGCACCCGCACGGGTCCGTCCTTGCAGGTCAGCCAGTAGGTGCTCATCAGTCCCTTGCCCTAAAAATTTTAAGATCACAAAATGAATTATAAATTAAACGAAAATTAAATCGAAAATATTTAAAATACACATTGTAAGACTGTTGTAAGCAATATGCAATATTTTTGGCTTAAAAATCACCCCTCACCCACCTTGACATCGATGAGGCCGCGATGCTCGGTCCGGAAACCTCCCACCTGCTGCAGCGAGTCGTGCATCTCCTCGGTGATATGTATCTTCTGGGCCTCGCCGGTGCTCTCCATGCGCGAGGCCGTGTTCACCGTGTCACCAAAGAGGCAGTAGCGTGGCATCTTGGTGCCCACAATTCCGGCCACTACCGGGCCCGTGTGGACTCCGCACCGGATCTGGACGAACTCGTCGCCGGCCCTGGGGATGCGGAACACCGAGGAGGCGTCTAGTAAATCAAGCGCCATTGTTGCTATCTCGCTGATGTGCTTGTTCCCTGCAGGAAGCCGTGGTGGTGGTGGAATGTTCCGTGGCATAAATTACATTACGGCGCATGGCCACAAATGAAAGTTAAATTAGCGCAAATCTTTTTGGGGTCAAACAGCCGAAAAGTCAGACAGGGAGGCATGGTGAGCCGGGGTAAATGACTGACTGACTGACAGCCGAATTTGCATAAATTACCGTTCTTCACCGGCAGGCCGGAAGCCACCATGTAGGAGTCGCCAATGGTTTCCACCTTATAGACATCGTAGCACTCGATGCGCTCGTCAAACACACGGTAGATAGAGTTGAGGAAGGTGACCACCTATGAAGGGGTTATACATAAATCTATTATGTTTAGTTATAAAATTCGTAAGTATTTAATTTTAATAAATTAATAAAGGAGGCTACTAAAAGGATTAAATAAAATATTAATTAAAGAGGTGTACAAGGAAACGGTTTATTCTGTTTTATTCCCCACAATTACCTCCAGCGGCGTACAGTCCGCGGCGATTTCGGTGAAGCCCACGATGTCGCTGAAGTAGATGGTAACTGCCTCGTATAGCTCGGCGGGCACCTGTCAGGCGGGCAATTAGAGAGGTTTAAGGCTCAAGCCCCTTAGCCTGTCTCGGGACTCACCTGCTGGGTCTGCTTCAGCTGCATGGCCACGCTGGGGGGCAACATCTGAAAGAGCAGCGAGTCGCTCTTGCGTTTCTCCCGCTTCAATTCCTTGGCCTTTTGAGACAGATTCAGGGCATACAGCTGTGGGTGGGATAGCAAGGAAGTGGTTCAAGTCAAGCTTCTGGATCTACTTCGACGACACCTGTATCTCACCTGTATTGTGGCAGCGGCATTCTTAACCAGCACAATGATAACCGGCGACACCAGGAGCACCACAACCAGTATGGCAATGCCAATGGCTTCCTTACGGTCCGCCTCCCTTAAGGTCTTGTCCACATATTCCCTGAAAGAGAAGGTGTTACAGATTTAAGGCCGTAGCTTAGCAAACAAATATCCTTTAAAATTTTAGATATCTGAGATTTTTTCTCTCACTTGATCATGCGTCGCAGGGCCTTCTGCAGTATTCGCAGGTCGTCCGTATAGTTGTTCATCAGCTCGTAGTACTCGATGGCACTGCGCTCATTCGAGACATTCGGGTTGTTCTTCAGCAGAATGGTGCTCCTGGGGAAGAGGTCCTCTTTTAGATGGAATCAAAACCAGTGCGGCATACTCACATCTGCTTGGTGCGATGGAACTTCTTGGTGCTGGTGATATTCGTGTACATATTCTTTAGCATGGGAGCGTAGTTCAGCGTGGAGTTGATCAGCTCGCGAGCCATGAACTCGTAGCGAACATAGGACACAAAGTTCTCGGCCGTCAAGGATCCGCGGCCATAGTACCGAATGCCAAAGGAAGTGGCTATATTCTGGCACTCGATGCTCTTTAGAAGGTTCTTGAAACCCACCAGGTAGCTGCCATAGAAATCATTTATAAATATATTTTTATGAATAAAATTACCGAACTCACCGCCACACGCCGCTGTTGTCCGTCTCCTTGATCTGCTCGTTCAGGTGATGGAGCAAGCCGCGATTGATGGACGTGTACCAGTTCATCACCTCGGTGATGGAGCTCTCCTCGGGCTCGAAACGCACCCGATCCCTGAACTCATTCAGTCGACTCTGGAACTCGTTGCGGTTGAGCATCATCTCCCGGTCGTCCTCGTCCTCATCCGGCGCAGTGGGAACACTGATCTCGCTCCAGGTGGTCATGTTGTTCAGAGCATGGTCCGTGATCTCAAAACGCTGGGTTAGATTAGCCCTGATCCATGATCAATATGAATTATTGATGTATTGATTTTAGTAGTTGTAGCTGTGACTCACCGCTGCTTGCTGCCGTTGGTGAATATGTAAAAGGCCACCTCGGAGCGTTCCAACTGCAGACGTGTGACCACTTTTCCCAAGTCTGTGGCAATAGTTACCTGGAAACACAAAAAATAAGAGCATTTTGTGAGGGAAGTTAAGAATCATCTACGGTCTATAAGGAATCCCGCAGTTCGAGGTCCTCTAAAACTTAATTTGTACAGAAAGGGTAATATACCCAATGTCCATGTAAGTTAATTAATGATATTTCCAAATGGCTTTATTTTATATTAATGGGTGATTCCATAAAATGGGGTTTATATAAACATATAATCAAAATGTAATCACAGCCAGGATTGCAAGGAAGAAGACTCCCGAATAGAGGAAGAAAATACATAAAATTTATTTTGACTCATTAACCTCCGAAGTTGTGGCTAGAAATCTATAAATTATTATTTTACTAAAGCAATCTTAAGTGATTACACTGTAGATTATTATATAAGAAAGTAATTAAGTTATTAAAAGCTCAAAGTGATATGCTATCTGTGTTCATGGCAAGCGGGCGGCCTTTGAAATTGCGTATACGCCCAGTTGAACATAAACCAGTCAAATTAAATAAGTAAAACATTAGCTAATTAAAATTAAATACACAATTAACTTCTTTATAAAAGAAAACAAATTTATCAGAATTATTTAGTTTATTGCTTGTAAACTTCCAAAGTTTTTAAAGGCTAGGGATCCCCCCATGTAGCGCTTTATTATTGTGTTTTCTTGGGGATTCTTCTGACTAATCTTTTGGACTTGGCAGCAAGCCATCTTCGCGAGTTTCTGATAACCAGCTCATGGCAGTTGACGAGATAGCTTCCAACTGGCGTGGAACCCGAACCCGAACCCAAATCCAAACCCGAACCCTTATCAGGAAGCAGGCATATCGGAGTCCCCCACCCGTTCTATCCTATAAAAGAGTCCGGCCAGAGGAGAGCTGGTCAGTTACTCACGATGTCGTTGCCCAAGATAGTTTGCTTCGCTCTGCTCGGTCTGGTCCTTGGCCAATTCTATCAGGCGGCCAGCACGGAGACCGTGTCCGTCTGCCCCACCAACTTTACCCGGGTGGCGGACAAGTGCCTTCTGGTGGATACCAAGTGGCGGAACTGGTACGATTCGGACCGTCACTGCCGATCCCTGAACGCCGAACTGCTGAGCATTAAGAACCAGACGGAGCTGAAGGCGATCCAGGAGTGGGTGGCCGTGGTGGCGCCCTACAGCCCCGAATTATGGACATCCGGCAATAAGCTGGGCGAAGTGAAGTCCCTGGTCGACTACTACTGGCAGAGCACCGGGGAGCAGGCCCTGTATTTGCCCTGGAACCAGGGTCAGCCCACACCCGCCAGCGGCGACTGCCTTATGCTCTACGGCAGCGTCAGCATGTCCACCAACCAGACGGTGATAGAGAAGCACCTCCTCACCGTGAAGAACTGCACCCAGTGGGCGGACCACATCTGCCAGGCGCCGCTGCAGCAGTTCACCACCCAGCTCTGCCTCAATCCCAGTGCCGTCTATGAGGCCAAAGTGCCAGTTTAGGCTGATAAAATTGATCAAAGAACATTAAATGATGGCTGTTGAACAACAAAAATCTATTTTTATTAAATTAAACAATATGTCTGAGTCAAGAATCTTTGCTGTAAATGAATGAAACATATTGTAGTTTAATTCAGAGGTTAATCTAGTTTTGTGGGGGAAAGACAATTGCCTGCACACGCCAAAGTTAAGACTTTAGATTTGAGCCTGCCAGAGGTAATGATTTCTACCGATAAGAAAATCCAATAAAAATTATTGTCAAGTGACAAAGTATTTGCCACACTATCAATTCCTTTCAATTTCAGTAGGAAAAATGTAAAAACAAAGGGGTCTAAATTAAATGGTTTATTCTTTTAAAAACAGGTCTCCCTATTATTAGCCTAAAAGAATCCAGGAACTATAATCAATATGTTATCACTTGAAACCTAGAGATATTAAAAAGGTAAAAGTATCTTTCGAAGAGCTTGAAGTATGATTAAGTTCTCCTAAAACAAAGTAGATTTATATGTACAACAAAAGATTATTATAGGGCTTAAGAAATATATCATTTGCTATATAGATAGTATATCATTTAAGTCTTATACCTTGTTTTTTATTTTAGGAAATCGATTTGTTTTCATTGTAAGCGGACAGCCTTTGAAATTGCGCATACGCCTAGTTGAACATGTCAAGCTAAAAGAATTATCAAAAACTGGCCTGTCTAATAAAATTATCAAGATAAAAACACTAAAAATGTAATAATGGAAACGTAATTAAAAAGAAACAAACAAATGAGTCAGTTTTAGACAATCTTCGATATGATTTTATTTTGATTTTACAGTCGGCCTGGGGTTCCCTTTTAGCCCTTTAACTCAAAGTCTTCTTGGGGATCCTCCTCAGTAATCTTCCAGACCTTGACAGCAACACGTCTCCATGATAAGCTGTTTAGCTGATACCAAGTGAGTTAGCTTCCACCTGGCGTATACTTGATATTGGCCCGAAGCCTTATCAGGAGCCCCCAGCAAAGCGATCATATAAAAGCTTCGGACATCGATGAACGTTTCAGTTACTCACGATGTTGTGGCCCAAGATAGTCTGCTTCGCTCTGCTCGGCCTGGCCTTTGGCCAACTTCATCAGGCTTTCGGCACCGAGACCGTGTCCGAGTGCCCCACCAACTTCAGTCGGGTGGCGGACAAGTGCCTCCTGGCGGAAGACAGCTGGAAGAACTGGTACGAGGCGGATCGCCACTGTCGCTCCCTGAACGCCGGACTGCTGAGCATCAAGAACCAGACGGAGCTGAAGGCCATCCAGGAGTGGCTGCCCGTGGCGGCGCCCTATAAACTGGAATTCTGGACAGCAGGCAATAAGTTGGGCGATGTGAAGACCCTGATTGACTACTACTGGCAGAGCACCGGCGAGCAGGCCCTGTATTTGCCGTGGAACCAGGGTCAGCCCATGCCCGCCAGCGGAGACTGCCTCACACTGTACGCCAACTACAGCATCGAAACCGGGGCGTTTGTGATGGATGTCCACCGTCTGACTGTGAAGAACTGCACCCTGTGGGCCCCCCACATCTGCCAGGCGCCGCTGCAGCATTTCACCACCCAACTCTGCCTCAATTCCAGTGCCGTCTACGAAGCCATAGTGCCAGTTTAGGTTGATGAAATTATATAGCAGAGTTCTTCATTAAATTTTCATAAGTTTCTGAAACTCATTAAAATGCAAAGAAAAAGTGGATATTCCATTCTGTTCTTGGTGAATCTGTAAAGATATTACCTCCAGTAAATACTTTTCAAAAGAACCCTACCAGAAATGCAAAACCTATAGTCTTTTAATTTTCTGCAGATGTTTGTTCATCATGTATCAGTTATTTACCTTTTTTATGACACTATATTGCTTAGTTTATTCTTTATATAGTTCATTGAAGCGTAGAAACAGACTACAACAATGTGGTAACACAAATATTACCTAGACTTCTATATTTAGACTGATAAAATACTCATTGTGTACCTATTATTTATTTATTTATTTGTACCATTTAAGTGTAATTATAAACTAATCTACAGTCAACTTATCAGCCAGCTGGTATGGCTGATAAGTCCCTTCGGTTAAGAACTTTAATTATTATTTAATTTATTAAATTTAATTCGGGTTGTTTAACTAGCAAATTCCAAAGTCTTTAACGTTTTTTAAGCAGGCATTAATAAATAATGCTTTCATAGAAAAGGTCAATAGCGCCGCAAATGCCCAACTTAAGATAATGATTCTGTTTGATAAGGTCTACTGATAAGGCTATCTCCTAAAATTTGTTGCCTAAGTTACAAATTTGATAGCATTACACTTATCAAGCAATTTATTAACTTTCAATCGGCTAATATACAAAATTGAAAGTCTTGAAAAGTTAATTAGTTTCTTATTGCAAATCTAATCATTAGCAAATATTTTTAGTTGGATTTTGTTAGTGTTTTAAATAAAACTGCGTAACATATGACATACATATTTATTTTAAAACATTCCTTTACATTTAAATGCATGAATTTGTAGATTCCTCTTGAATCCCAGGGACAGAAATCAAATAACCAGCTCCTTACCCCTTACTGAGCATGGAAAATACTTATATCGAAGCATTCTTTATTCCTTCCTTGATTTGTTTGTCCTGATAGTGCGATTCGCATCCCAACTACGTGACCCTGTTCCGGGAAACCCCTCCCATCCGAACCGCTTTTCAGCTCTCAGCTGCCCCGCTTTCCACGCGCAACTTTCCCCATCTCATTCTGCACTCGAGACTGTCGCTGCATATTTCGCATGGCGTCCTTATCAATTCACTTTGAGCTCCTCCTCCACCTCCTCATATAAGGTACGTACAATATTTTCCATTCTCTCTTTCATATTTTCCAGCAAGGACAACGCATTAGCATTATGGTATGGTAGGGGGAGAGGGGATGGACACCCTTGAGTGCTGCCCATGCTCCGGAACCCTTCTCGGGGCACTTACCTGAGCAAACAAATATTTGCAGGGAGCCCCAAGGAGGAGCCCGCCTTCGCCCCCGCTGGTCAAGTGAACACTGACCAGGCGGCATCTACTTGGCGTTTGATTGAATTTCAGCCGTAAATATTAATTACGCTTCCAAACGGACAGGCTGTCCCGTCCTGGTCGGGTCTCCTTTCACTTTGTTTGTTTCTTTTCATCCGGCATTTAGCTCCAACAAACTCACTCACCTGTGTCTCGATGTCGGCCACGGCGGAACGGTACTCCAGGATCTCTTGCAGGGTCACCGATGTTTGCACAATCAATGCCAATATTGGTATAAATGGTAGAATTATCATCTGGAAATGGATTCGCATGTCAAGTACAGTGGCATTAAAATGGGTAATTTCGGGTTTTAATTGAAGGATAATAATATTTGAATCCTTTTAATATAAATATAAACATATTGAAAAAGGTAAAATGTTTGGTTTAAGTTATAATAAGAAAATAATATTGATACTGCTAAACCCCTACAATATGTCTGGAGTTGAGAGAGTTATATGAAAGATAAACCATGGAAAATAATTTCTACTTTATAAGAAATCTTCTAAACTTAAACCATACAAAACATACTAAACTTTTTCTTACTTTATTTTCATAATAAAAGTCTGGTTAAAATGAATACACTATCAAAACCTTTTTCTGAAAGTAACAATCTATTTATTAAGGTTTCTTTTAAGGAGTTATCAAAGTTTATAAATAATTATTTTAATTATTTTCCCCTCTTGTGACCCACTGTGCCATATATTTTCATTTGCCATCAATATGTGCCTCGATGGAGGACACCCTGGGACACCCATTGCCATCTGGGCATTTGCTGGTCCTGAACCAAAGGCAAAGGAGGCGTGATTAGTCTTTATCGTGGCCCGCTAATCGCGACATTCATTAGACGCATTCTCTGTGGCTATCTGTCGCGGGCACGTGACTCGGACTAATTAAGATGCATGCGCTGCCGCTAATTTATGCTGCTCCAGATAAGTGCGTGTGTACATGAAGCGTGGGTTAAAATACTCACCTGCATCAGCTGCAGGCGCCTTCCCGTTTTTATGGCCGGATTCCGGGCGGCGGCACTGCAGCACTTGCCACCGCCGGCACTCGATATATCCTCGGAACTAATCGAGCGCACGGAAATTTTATCGAGCTGCAGATTGTGATGCGTGGGCACCATCAGGAGGCCGCCGCCCCCGCCCGTTGGGTTTGTCATCTCGTCGGGAGCGCTCGTTCTTCCCGCGCTCGCCTGGCAAGTGCTAATGTCGATCTTAACGCAGGCGGAGGCTGTCCTGTGGCTGCCACTCCCGGTGCCACTCCCACTGCAGCGTCCTGGCCCGCTCAAATTCAAATTCAAACCGGAGCCCCCACTGCCGCCCGCTGGGCAGGGGTCAGGGTTCTCCCCCGACTTGTGCGCTTTTCCATTTAGCATATTGCTGATTGTTCAGGCGAGCATATAGAGTGTCAGCGCCTCATAAACACGATTGTTGCACAGAGAGAAAAGGTTGGTTCGATATTTAATCGATGTGTCCTGAGCGCCATTTTATAAGGAATATTATTAAAAATTTACAAACATTGGGGGTTGATGGTGATATATAAAGAAAATATCGTAAATATCGAAACCATATCGAAAATTATCGCATTTAATCGATAACAAAATCAAATAGAACGATATATATATTTAATGAAATGAAAGCTTTTTGAGATAAATAATATTATTAAATAAAATCAAAACAAAATTAAATCATGTTGAAATAAAGAAAAGTAATATTTTACTTATTTAAACATTTTATTTATGAAATGAAGTATAAATTATATAATCCAACAATGCAGTTCTCTCAGTGCACTGGCCGTAAGTGCAAATGTCACTGCGAATGAGGACTGTACATAATTGTTGTGTGTTCAATTTGTATCTGATAGTTTCACTCGGGCGACACTTGTTGAGTTTCAATGGGGTCGTAATGAGGAGGGCGCGTAGAATAATTGCAAAGAATGGCACATAAGCACATGTGTGTGTGGGTGTGTGTGCGGACCACGCCCCCAGCCCCCCAAACAAACCCCTCCGGCGCCATCACATTCACCCCATCGACCCCCTTTGCCCCATCGAAGCGACAGGACAACGAATTTGATGGATGAGCAGCCAGGCAACGGAGCGTTTGCTGACAGGACACAGCAGAGGGGACACACAGAGCCTGGCTGGGCGGGAATTTCGCAACAAAGGGGTTGGGACTTTGAGTTTAATTGAAAGCGCATTTGATTGCTCCCCACAGAGGAGTCCGCGTCCGCCTTTCGCGCAGTGTAACGCCAGAGTAAACAATTTACGCGATGGTTCCCTCCACTGCGGGCGCTCGGCGTATCCGTGTGGACACATATCCTTCACCCTTTGTCATTCCGCTGGTCGGTTTACTTTTCACACTTATCAAGAGCACATTTATTGATTAAACTTTTAATTGGCTGGACAAATGGGAATTTTCCCGAAAAAAAGACCCTCCAGAGACTGGGACTCTGGGGATTTAAAGATGGGAGATTGTATGGCATTTCCAACGCATTTCCAATCAATCGCACAGCACGCACATAAAAAGTTTCTTTAATTTTTATTGCACGCACGCCGCCGCCGCCACGAGCATTAAAATTCCCACACAACAATGGCACAAAAAATTCAATTATCTATTAGCGACAAGTACTCGGAATTTGCACCGTATTACTTGGGGTCGTTGCCGCCGCTTTCCGCGATTGAATGCCAGGACCTCTCAGAGCCAACTGAGCTTAAACCTGTTGAGTTTCGTCTGTTTATAGCAGGAGTCCTGAGGGACCACTCGCCACCTCCCCCTCCGCAGGACTGCGCACAGGGGACTCTGTTAGCCGGCTGTAAGTCGTAAGTCCTGCCAGCGATGTAATGTACTGATTCGCCAGCAGGATAAATATTTTATTATCATTTGGTGGCCTGTGTTGATGTGGAGTTGAGTTTCGAAATTATATTAATTTTTGATTGAAAGGAAGGAAGGAAATATCATATACTTTTTGCATTACT
>VNJV01004541.1:0-10918 GCA_008042635.1 Drosophila nikananu | reverse complement strand
GTTTTTATTCCGCTCTTTGTTTACATAATATACAGCTGCTGCGAAAGCCAGCGAAATATGACCATGTTGATGATGCTCGTTCACTTCATTGTTTTCAGCAGCGAATTTATTTTCTACATGTGTATGCTTACTTTTTAAACAAGGTCGAGCTTAGAGGGGTTTTTTATGCAATGTAACTCGAGTAGAAACATGAGAGAATTCGGTACTTGTAAATTCTGGGAAATAAAATAATAGAGAATTTCAAATAACTTGAAAGGAAAATGTGTTTTTTTTTTTTGGTATTTAAATATGTTATAGCTGTATAGTAATTGTTGCAAAATTTGTTATGGCTCTAAATTATAAACTAAACCCATTTTTATATTATTCAAATAAATATATGCAATTAAAAATATCCAAAACATTATTTTAATTTTATACTTATAGTTATATACATTTTAGTCAGAAGTTTGCAACGCAGTGAAGGAGGCATTTCGCGAACACCTTCAATGGTTTTTTGATCATAACTTGGCGTAAAATCAACAGATTTTTGTGTGGTTTGGTTTTTTCTTCTTAGTTTTGATAGGACAACGTTTCTGCATTTAAAACTCGATTTCAAATTTTTGGCCAATTTCTGACCATTTTGACGATGCAACCCCTTACATTTTTTTTGAAAGGGTCATATTTTTGGCTCAAAAATCGCGAACTTCTTTAGTGGTTTTTTGGTCATAACTTGGCTTTAACTCAACCGATTTTAGTCTGGTTTGGTTTTTTCTTCTTTGTTTTTATAGGAGAACGTTTCTGCATTTAACTTCTGCAAAAACTAAATTTTGGAGAACTTTTCTGCATTTAAAACTCGATTTGTTATTTTTGGCCAATTTTTGAAAATTTTGACAATGTAACCCCTTAAATGTTTTTTTTTGAAATGGGTCATAGTTTTCGCTCAAAAATCGCAAACTTCTTCAGTGGTTAACCGATTCAGTCTGGTTTGGTTTTTTCTTCTTGGTTTTTAATGGTTTTTAATTTTTTTTTTGCCAATTTTCAACATGGTATTTTGATCTTCAAAGGTATACAAACTTCGGTGTGCCGAAATTAGCTTCCTTTCTTTTTATATTTTAATTTTTGCCCAGCTCTCTACCCCCAAACAAATATTTTCTACAACTTTCCCTTCCCCATGTGTCTCTTATAATTTGTCTTTTAGGCTTCAACAGGCTGCCCCCCCTCACCAATTATAAAAGTAATTTTACGTTAATCCGCTTAAAAAGAAAAGAAATTCAATTTGGAATCCCAGGCGGGAGACTGAATGCCAGATATTTTTCCAACTCACCGACTGATGCGATTATGCCAGTTAGATACATATTTCCAAATCGGCGCAGTTCGAGCATTCAAAGTCTGTCTCGAATTATGTTTGACAAAAATTACATGTTTTCCATATCGACGAGCGCAGCAAACACACACTCATAGGTAAATGATTGGACTCCAGAGACCTTTTTTAATTGTGCTCCGCTGGACATGCAGGATGTGTGTTGAGAGCGAGGCCTTCGTCCTTCGGTGTATAAAACGACATCGACTGGAAATCGTGAGTGTGCTTCATCCGATTTCGGTCCTTGTCCTTCTCGGTGTCATTGGGTCACTGTTCATCTACGACGTGTGGTATGTGTTGCCGGAGATACTAGATACTAGCGGCTGCTGGTACTGGCTTATCTGCCTCTTTTCCTGCTTTATCGTCTTCAATATCCTCGGGAATTGGTGGCTGAGCTTTAAAACCAACACCTCCGTGGAGTGCTTGCCCGCGGAGCGACAGATACCTGCCGAAGGGGAGGCTCACCTGTGGCACTACTGCCTCACCTGCGATAGGTTGGTGCCCCCCCGGTCTTGGCACTGCCGACTCTGCCAGGGTTGCGTGCTGAAGCGGGATCACCACTGCACCATCTCGGGGACCTGCATCGGGCACAAGAACCAGCGCTATTTCATCTGCTTTCTCTTCCACCTAACCGTTGGATGCGGTGTTGCTATGGTCTTCAATGGCATTTACGCTTGGCAAACGGGGTCCATACACACAGTCGATCCCATCTTGCTGTTTGGCAACTTGTCCGCTTATGAGGATGAGGATATAGACTGGAAGTACATGGTCTCCACCATTTTTAAGTTGAACGTGTTCCTATTGGTAATCGCTCTTTTTATGTTCGGCCTGCAAGTGGTGCTAGTCCTTAGGAACAGTACGTGCTATACAATATGCGATCGCAGTTATGATCTCGGCTGGCGGCGGAACTTTGAAAGTGTCCTGGGTAAACGGCTTTTCTGGACCCTCTTGTCGCCCACGATCACAAGTCCTTTGGCCAACGACGGCACCCAGTGGATCTTTAAGCAGCAGGTCTAGACTTTGGTCAAGAATTAAGAAAGGGGGATTATTGTCCTCTTCAAAGTCTGTCTATATTTTGTTAAATATTAAAAATTAATGTTATCAATTTTCAAATAAAAGTGAAGGGGGTTTCTGGATCATGAAGTTGCTAGCGATGAAGAGTGCATTGTCCTATAAAAGCAGCTTACAGAAAAAACTTCAGCACAATTGAAATCAAAAACTAATTTAATTTAAAACCTTCATGGCAGCAAACATGACGAAGTTTCGCTTTGAAATGGTTGTCAGAATGTAATTCTTATTTTATAACAAAAATTCCTTTCAGCAGTACTACCAAATAAATTACATTCATTTTTGGTTACGACTAGTTGTCACTGTACTCTTAATTTTAAGGCAATAAATTCGTTTAGCTTAAAGCCATGGATGACACGAAACTACTGGAGGCACCTGCAAAAGACATGTCTAACCTGAAGCCTCCAAAGCTTGTCGTACACTTGGATAATCCATCGGAACCAGTCAACGATTCCCCGATCAAGGCATCCCAACCTACCATATCCTTCATCGATTTCCTCTGCTTACTGATCATCATCATTCTCACTCCATTCTTTTACGTTTACGATGTGTTCTACGTTGCGCCGCAATTAATGGGTCCCTTTGGTGTGACGCTTAATGCGTTAGTATCCACATGGATTGCCCACAATATCCTGGGGAACCTGTGGGCCTGTTGCCGGATGTCCAGCTCGGTGGACACTTTGCCCCCGGAGCTTCGCACACCTGAAAAGGGGGAGAAACATCTATGGCGCTATTGCAAGGACTGCCAAATGCTGATGCCGCCAAGGTCCTGGCACTGCAAAATTTGCAAGTGCTGCATCCTGAAGCGGGATCACCACTGCAACTTTACGGGTAACTGCATAGGACACAATAATCAAAGGTTCTTTATATGGTTCACCTTTCACCTGAGCCTCGGCACCGCTTTGACCCTCATCTATAATTTTATATTTGCCTGGAAACATGGCCTTGTGTTGGGCAATATTGGCAAGTTGTATGAGATTCTTGTCTTGGCAAATTCGATTGAAACGGATTTCGTATTCAGGATGGCTATATCAATGGTCGTCTACGTGAACTTATTGTGTCTTTTATTTCCCATAGTCATGTTCAGCTTCGAGGTTTCAATGGTTCGACATAATACGGTGATGTTCGATACGTCAAATCGGGAGTTTGATATGGGAGTGCGGAGGAACTTTGGCCAGGTGCTGGGACAACTCCAGTTTTGGACTTGCCTCTCGCCAGCTATTAAGAGTCCGCTGCCCCACCTTGGCACCCAGTGGAAGTCTAAGAACAGTGAATGACTCATTTATGTTTAACAAATTTAATTCGTAAATATAAAAATATCTAGTTTTTTGAAAGTAGCCTTAACTTGTTTCCTTGAGGGCTTTGATTTTATAATCAACATTAACACTTATACTTAGATACGATTTGTTTATTTTCTCATCTGTAAGTTTTTATGCCATGGCTTCCAAGGCTGACAGCTTCCCGAAACGCATTTTCAAGAATCCCTACTGTTGGCTGGAGCCCCTTTGCACCGTCGTGCTCATCGCTTTGACCTGTTTCTATTATATTTACGATGTGTTCTATGTGGTGCCACAGCTATTTGGTTTCTACGGACAGACTGTCAACTTTGTGGTGGGCACCTGGATTGTTTACAACATTTTCGGAAATCTTTGGGCCTGCTGCAGAACGACAAGTTCGGTGAAGACGTTGCGGCCGGAGCTAAGGCAGCCTGCAAAAGGCGAGGAGCACCTTTGGCGCTATTGCGATAAGTGCGAGAGGCTAATGCCGCCGAGGTCCTGGCACTGCAAGCTCTGCAAATGCTGCATTCTGAAGCGGGATCACCACTGCAACTTCACGGCGAACTGCATTGGACACAATAACCAGCGTTACTTTATCTGGTTAAACTTTCACCTGGCCCTCGGTGCCGGTCTGGCACAGTTTTACAATTTCGGAATGGCCTTAAAGCACGGCTGTTGGATGGACTTTCCTTACTTCTTTGTCGAGGAGGCTTTCTTGCCGAGCGGGTCGGACCTTTTGTTTTCATTCCTAGTGAGAACCATTGTTTACATCAACTTGCTATGCTTTCTCTTTCCATTGTATATATTAATCTGGCAAATTCTATTGGTCCAAGGGAATGCCGTTTCCGCGGACTCTTCGGATCGCAAGTACGATCTGGGAATAGGACGCAACTTTGCCCAGGTGCTGGGGAACAGAGTATTCTGGACCTTTTTCTCGCCGAGCATCGAGAGTCCGCTGCCGCACGAGGGCATTCAGTGGCAGTCCAAGCAAACCGTCTAAATGGTGTGATTTGATACCCTTATTCCGGTGTTTTCCAAATTAAAATATTCGTTTCCCATGCCAGCCAGAGACAATCGAGTTTTGCGCTCCATTTAATGCGACATTCGATGTGCTAATTACCATGGCAATCGGGGGGTTGGAAAATGGTGACTGTGCCACGTGTCAAGGCTTAATCCGAATGACAGCGCTGCTCTTTTGTCGAAGGGTCAATGGTTTGTGGTGTGACACTTGGAACCGAACAGAATAGACGATTTTAATGTGTTTTTAAGGGTACTATAGGAAAACCAGATAAGCTTTCTTCAGATATCACACAGCTTAGGGTTGATTCAAGGGAAAAACATATGGTTTTTTTTTGTAATAGGTTTGATAAGAAGACAATCTTGGAAAAGAAATGGAATAAACGATGCTCATAAGAAGTTATAAATATTTTTGTGTTACTAATGCCTCAAGAAGAATTCGATTATTTATAGAAAAACTATATTTCACAGTTAAAAAATGCATACAAACCTCTTTAAAGCATCTTTAAAACATCTATGGTTTTCCTTAATATTTATCATACTTTTTTCTTATACTTTAAGTAAACTCTAAGAAAGTTAGAATATAACCAAGTCACCATCAAAGTTGCTCTTGAATTTTCCTCAACCTTTTAGCGCTCTGAATTTGCATAGAGCTCCGCCCACCTAAAGATACCTCCAAATACCCCCAGATAGCTTTTCCCCCTCATCCCAGCTAACCTCAAATCTGTCCATGGCTTTTGACACCTTCTGCCGCAAGTCGAAAACACTTGTCAAGTGTCGGAAAAGCCAAAAACCGTTTGAAAAATGAAAGCGGCTGAAACAGGGATTCCGAACAGACAATGGTGGGTATCTGGGTACCCAGATATCCAGGGGACTGGAGGGGATAGGAGAATTAATGACGGCGCATGCCAGTGACAAGCCCCGGAACACGGAATCAAAGTCCAGCACTGGGCGTGTATCCCGTGTTCGGTGCATGAAAAATGTTCGAGGTGCGAAATCTGTTGCGGGGTCTAAACAACATAATTGCCAAATAAAAAAGTCGCCGCCGGCTCAAACCGGCTGACCATTAATCAAAACTGGTCCTTTGGCCCTCTGAAAAATGAGCAGAGCCATTCGAGAGGAGAGCACTCGGAACAGCTGCCTCCGGCGGCGGGTCCGCTGAGAAATGGCATTGTCAACACTTTTAGGCCAATCGGAAGGCGGGGATTGCCATTCCCCGGCCGGAGTCAGTGAGCGACATTTGTTCCGGCCATCGCTTATTGCGACGGCTATATCGAAGCCCCCAATTCCGCCCTCAATTTCTTTGCCCCCATCCTGTTTCGATTCCGCCTCCCCTGACAGCTGATGACCTCCAATACGAAGCGGGTTCCGATTCCTGATTGCAGCTCACTCAATTGGGCGACTTCCGCTGTCCAGCAACGGACGACGAAAAAGACATCTGGCCTGCAAAAGGTACTTTAAAGAATAGAGTTTACATGGATCGAGCCGAGACCACAAACCAGCCGAAAAGCGACGACTTCCCTCACATTAGCACTCGAATAATCATACGCCGCATTGTCCCACGACCAAAGGAAGGTGGGTCGAAGGGTGGCCAGGAGCTGTCATCGCATCTGTTGTGGATATTTGAATGTGCCGTCAACAAGGCCCAGGGAAAACGTCGGCATATCAGGCACTCGGATTTGGGAAGGCAGGGAACTTTAAACTGCGGGCCTTTCTCGAATAGAGGAGGGGATTGAGGCACAGATAGCAACCACTGCCAGGAGCCGGTCTGCTAACTGGTTTGTTGCCTGTCGCCGTCCTCTCTTCTCTTGCCCCTAACCAGGTCCTGGCCCAATCTCAAACTCATACTCGCTCCTGTGTGCAGGACAAAATTTACCGCTAAGCATTTGCCAACAACGTGGCACTGTTCAAAGGACAAGGGGGAAAAATAGGATATGTAAACGGGACAGAGACTGGGATGACACGCGGATGCTGGTCGGGATCATGGGGGTCATTGTAATCATAACGGTGGCTCTTTCCATGTAAGGGAATTCCTAAACAGGACAAAAAGTGCGCAGAAAAGGCCCCAAATTAGTCAAATCGTGAAATGGCCATACAGGGTGCCTGCAGGATAATGTAGTCTAAGTAATTCAGAACCATCTCATAAGGATAACTTTATGTTTTCGTCACCCTTGTACAAATTTTAATTCTATTTAAAATTCTGCATGCCCTGCTCTTTTGGCAATCTAACAAAAGCAATCGAGTGGACCGGCTTTTTCTTGATGATTTCCCCCCAAGAAGTCCCTCTGCCCGATGCTAAATCGCAAGCTGCGCTGCTGCTGCTCTGCTGGAGTGCTGTTTTTCCTGATTTTCTCTGCTTTTCCGCTGCTTTGCTGCTGCCCTTGGATGATGGACAAATGGCAGTGCAGAGTGAGTGCCACTAAGCAGCGACAGTTTTTATGATATTTCGTTTGCAGCGCGATTTCCTTGTTGTTTGTTTTGCAATTATTTCCCCTGTCGCAAAATGTGGACTGTAATGTTACTGTTGCCATCTCTTTCGCTGTTAACTCACCCTAAATTTCGTCCTTTTATTCCCCTCAGTAGTTGCACTTTGTTTTCTTTCGTGCTATAAGGGAAAAGGTTCTTGTTTTTCCATATTTTCTTTGAAATTCGAGACTTTGCTCGTTTCAGTTTGAATTTAAGGAATTTGCATACATTTCACGTGGCCTGCACTCAGGTACATGTGTCACTGTCTCTGGGTTTGTGGGTAATTTCATTTGCACGAAGTGCTTTCACCTCTGGCCGGGAAATTCCTCGACGCTCACTTGGTTTTTCTCGTATTTGCATTCGCCTGTCGGCCCCTGTGAGACCCTTTCTTATTATTATTCCCCGCACCCCTTTTTATTTGCCCGGCACTTCACAGGTTACCACTTTTCCATTTTCCACCCCCTCCTCCCTTTCACACTTGGACTAACACACACACACATTCCCCCCCCTCCCAGTTTCTTTTTAACCCACCCCCCCATTGCGGTCATTTAACTGATGTTTCTATCTCTGGCTGACTTTTCTTTGTCTGCCTCCCTCCAGGTTTTCCGCTCTCTTCCTCCCTATCCTTCCTTCGGCCTTTTCCGGCCAACAAACGGCAAATGCTGAAATCGTGCGAAAAATTAAATAAATGACCAGCCCGATTTTCCCGTTCCCATTTCGATCGGGTTTGCCCTTATTTCCACCTTATTTATGGCTCAAATGTGCTATAATTTTGCATTGATTTCCATTTACCTTTTAAATTTATGACTCGAGCGGAGTCAGCGTCTTGAATACTTGATATTACTTTTATAACGTTTCAATCTCTTATTTTTTATCAGATAAAGCTAACTACGTTTTATTTAAAATATTTTATGAGAGGTTTTTCTAGATGTTTAAAGGTATTTTTGCAGTTTAAATTCACAAATACTTTTGCAGTTTATTAAGAATTCATGCAGCTGTTGAACGTTTCATTGCATTTTTTATTTAACTTCAAAGCTAATAAATTAAACATTATGATTAGCAAATTTCTGATAATTCGGACTCCTAAAAATATATTTCATTCTTTTCCTTTTATGGTTCTAATATTCATTTAACACTGCGAGGCATCAAAAAACGGGTAGGCTTGCCTTTCTTCAACTTTACATGATTTTTTCCGGTGCTTCTCTCATTCTTCCTCTCTCTTTTCCCCTTCTGCTGGCTGTCTCTTTCGCAGCTCCTCCTCGTTTGCATTTGGCAACAAATTGGCCAACGGCCTTGCAGCTCGTTGCCCGAAATTGCCTTTCATTGCGTCAATTCCATCAGCAATTTCCGCGCCAATTAAAAAATTGTTGCAACTGGCCGTTTTCGTTTTCGGGCCCTTGGCATTCACCAGTTTTTCATGCGGAGCACGCACTTGAAAGGGGGGGGAGGGCGGTGAGTGGGTGGAAAATGCGACAGCAGAGGTGCCAAGGGTGAATTTCTCACACTCCCTCACCGACTGCCGACTCTCTTTTTGTTGTTCATCATAAATAAATACTGTTAATTTTTCAATTGTTCGCTGGGCCGCTTAACGGCCTGCCTGTTGCCCGTCCCGAGCTGTCCTCGAACCCGACAATTTTCCGTTTTCCGAGGCACGTGCAATGCAATGCACATAATGGAGGCGGCGTTCCCGGAACGGGGCAAGGATGCCTGCGGGCGAATCCGAAATAACCATATGCCGGAGTCAAAATATGTGCTGGCCGGAAGTTTTGGGCTACGTGGTGACGAAGATTGACAGACTAGACGTTCACCTGCACTGCAAGAAATATTTAAAATAAAGAAATTAATAATTCAATAATAATGAAGATAAAAAGCGAAGATTTTTCAGATATTTTAAAGTCTTAAGCGGTATAGATTTTAATTTCTTAGCTTGTCTACCCAAAGTCCCTCGCAAGTAAAGGGTTTTGCGCAGTGTATGAGCAATAAAGTTGACAGTTTCCCATCAGACGGGAACGTGACAGCTTGGGGGAGGTACATGGGGTTGAAAATCAAGGATGAGAGAGCCAAGAACAGAGGAAGGTTAAAGCAGTCCGTCCCGGCGGGCACGTGGTGTCGTCTGGACGACGACAAAGTTGGAACCGGCGTCGCCACCGGATATCAAACAGTTTGGCTGTTGCCTGTTAGCTGGAATTCCTTATCCTAATACACAACATATCCAAATGCGGGTATCTCATACATAAACGCCCACGGAGGAGGACACACGCCCCAAACAGCTGTCACATCGGGAGGTTCATCCTCTCTCGCCCGGAACTTGATGAGCAAAAGCCATTTTAATTTCAGACACTGCCACTGCCGCCGACTCCTTGACTTTCTATAAATCTGTCAGCAATGACAAGGCACATCTGTCCCGTCCCACGTCACTTTCTGCCACTGCGCATCCTCCTGCCCCTCCCACCAATTGGCATTCCTAATCGAACTAAATTGAATCACATAAACGCGACAGCGCCTCCAAAGGATCCCCCAGAACAATGACAGGAGCAGCGACCTTATCCAAGTCCTTGTGCGTATGGGAATGTGAAAGTTGGGTGAATGTGAGAAATCGCTCTCACTGGGGCACAAATTGGCCCTCGGGTCGAGTGACAGGCTGTGAGGGAAAGCGGGGGAAACTTGGGGGCGGGGTTAATTTTCCTTAAAATGTGAAATTTTATACATTTTTTTTTCGAAGCTAAATTCAAATTCGGACTATTTTGTAGGTACTATATTATAATTTAAAAGGGAAAATAAATTTCGTATGATTTGTAAGACATAAAGGTTGGCCGAAAAACATACAAAACCCCTTAGAAATCAAAGACAGTAAATATAACTAAATATTGCACTTAAAAAACAAGTAAGAAAGCTACAGTCGTTCGTGAACGACTGCTATAAACCATGTACCAAAATATATCGCCGCTTTTGCCTATTGCGACTTTTGCCTATTAGAGGAATGTAAACAATCTCGCTCTTTGCAAAACCACCACCATCTCATGCACTTGCGTGTGCAAGACAGAGACAGAGATAACCCCCCCTCTCTTTTTTGCGCACGGGAGTTAGTTTCTTGCGCTCATCAGTTTTCTTGTTGTTTTTTGGGATGCACCTGTTGCTAGCTGCCAAATAGATAACACACTGATAAGTAAATAACTTTTGTGTTTTTCACCCGATCTTTACCAGATTTTCGGTATTGATACATGTTCTACATATGCATGCCTATGCACAAAATGAAAGATATATGGTAATATTTGCGGCTGCAAAACGTTTTTATTGATTTGCGGGGGAGTGGGAGGGAAATTTTTAAATCTGAAACAAACTTGATCTGCTTGCAAAACATTCCGACCTACATACCGAATTTGGTGACTCTAGCTCTTATAGTTGCTGAGATCTAGGCGTTTACACAGACGGACAGACGGACAGACAGACATGGCTAGATCGACTTGGCTGTTGATGCTGATCAAGAATATAAGTTAACACGAGCCAACGAGCTAGACCAGTTGGCTCAGTGCACGAAATATAATAAAAGTGCTGACCCTGCTCCGGGCCGGAAACCCGTGCGCAGTCGGCAAACACAGCACATTTTCGTGGCCGCTGCGAGTCTTTTGTTAGCTGTAAAATTCATTTTTATATTCAGTTTGTATTTGACATTAATAAAGAGCGGCTGCTCGTCAACCTTATTACTCCGACTGGAACGTCGTAAAATATATTTGTATTAATTACTCCGCCA
>VNJV01004536.1:0-10036 GCA_008042635.1 Drosophila nikananu | reverse complement strand
CTATTAACTCGAAGAGAAAGCATTTGTTGGTGATTATTGATGCGTTCACGAAGTTTGTTAAATTATATCCTGTCAATTCCACTAGTACTAAGGAGGTAAATTGCTCATTAGAAAAATATTTCGAATACTATAGCCGGCCTCGTAGAATCATTTCCGATAGAGGCACGTGTTTCACTTCCTTTGAGTTTCAAGAGTTCCTTGAGTTCAGAAATATTGACCATATTAAGGTAGCTACGGCGGCCCCTCAGGCAAATGGGCAAGTTGAGCGTGTGAACCGTGTTCTAACACCGATGTTGGGAAAACTGTCAGAGCCCCTAAATCAAGCCGATTGGTATAAGCTGCTTAACCGTGTTGAATTCGCTATAAACAATTCCGTGCAGTGTAGTACCGGAAAGACCCCTAGTATATTATTATTTGGATGTGAGCAACGTGGCCCAGTAGTGGATGAGCTTACCGAATATTTGGAAGAGAAATTTAGTCAAGAGAAACCGCGATGTCTAGATACCGTAAGGGACGAAGCAAATGAGAATATTCGTCAATCACAGATCCGAAATGAAACCGCATACGGCTTAAAGCATAGGGCACCGGCGTTGTACAGCGTAGATGATTTTGTTGCTATTCGTAATGTTGATGTGTCTGCAGGACATTGTAAGAAGTTTGCACCCAAGTATCGTGGCCCATATAGAGTAAACCGTGTTTTTCCTAATGACCGTTATGAGATAACTGATATAGACAATTGTCAGCTGACGCAACTCCCATATAAGGGAATCCTTGAGGCTGCTAGGCTTAAACCATGGTTGCAAGTGTGTAATAAAACTATAGGACTATGTTTGTGATCGAGGTCGATCAAATGTCAGGTTGCCCGAATGTAAACATCCCATTTTGAGCTGCGCGCCTTAGTGGGACCTAATTGTAAAATGTTGCGATATCGATAGAGTGTTATCGATATATAGAGAATTAAGCTAGATTATAGAAGAAAAGATATACGGGCACTTTGGATTTTAGCGAAAAACGACCGACGCGCAAATTTAAAGAGCGCAATAAAAATCATAAAAAATATAAACAATCCGACTTAATATTATTTGAAATAAAAACCTGGAGTGTTACAGAACTGAATAATGAAAAGAGCGAGAGGCAAACATTGGTGACAGCCAGTTTTATTAAAATTTTTATTCTTTTTCGCTACGCGTTATGGAAATACTGAAACGCGCGCCCCCAAATAATCTCCTAACGCCTGTACCGTTCTAGTATTTTCGAACCTGAACTGGATATCACCCTTCGAAACAGTCCTAGGTGACAAGCTGTCACCAACCATTTGCCTCTCGCTCTCTCTCACTGCTTTGCCACAGTTTTGTTCTGTCTGGATACTAGGCTTTTGTATAGGAACAGCTGCCGGTATTTTCGGCAATTCAGTCATTGCGTCGTATGAATACGTCAAAGTTTGGCTAGGAAGTAGCTTGCTTAGAAACACTGCTAAGAAGTGGGCACCTCCGACATGGTTTGTGCATCGGATGCGCAACAATTATGGCTCCCGGCTGGAACGAATGTGTCAAAAATAAAGGCAGAACTGGTGCCAGTACTGGATAAATGTCGGTGGTTGCTTTTTGAGAAGCGCCCACGACCTTCATCTGACATTGAAAAGTTTACTTCCGAGAATTTGCTGAGACTTTCCACAACGACTGATTAGTCGTTTCCCAACCAGCGGACAAACGAGAGTGAAAGTGAGCAAACGGAAGGAACCATGTCGAAGATTGGAATCAATGGATTTGGCCGCATCGGCCGCCTGGTGCTGCGCGCCGCTGTCGATAAGGGTGCCACCGTCGTGGCCGTCAACGATCCCTTCATCGATGTGAGCTACATGGTCTACCTGTTCAAGTTCGACTCCACCCACGGCCGCTTCAAGGGCACCGTTTCGGCGGAGGGCGGCTTCCTGGTTGTCAACGGCCAGAAGATCACCGTGTTCAGCGAGCGGGACCCGGCCAACATCAACTGGGCCAGCGCCGGCGCCGAGTACGTGGTGGAGTCCACTGGAGTGTTCACCACCACGGAGAAGGCCTCCGCCCACTTGAAGGGCGGTGCCAAGAAGGTGGTCATCTCGGCCCCCTCGGCCGACGCCCCCATGTTCGTGTGCGGCGTCAACTTGGAGGCCTACAGCCCCGACATGAAGGTGGTGTCCAACGCCTCGTGCACAACCAACTGCCTGGCGCCCCTGGCCAAGGTCATTGACGACAACTTCGAGATCGTGGAGGGCCTGATGACCACCGTTCACGCCACCACTGCCACCCAGAAGACCGTCGACGGTCCCTCCGGCAAGCTGTGGCGCGACGGCCGTGGCGCCGCCCAGAACATCATTCCGGCCTCCACCGGCGCCGCCAAGGCCGTCGGCAAGGTCATCCCAGCTCTCAACGGCAAGCTGACCGGCATGGCCTTCCGCGTGCCCACCGCCAACGTGTCCGTCGTCGATCTGACTGTCCGCCTGGGCAAGGGCGCTTCCTATGATGAAATTAAGGCCAAGGTCCAGGAGGCCGCCAATGGCCCGCTGAAGGGAATCCTCGGCTACACCGACGAGGAGGTCGTCTCCACCGACTTCCTCAGCGACACCCACTCGTCGGTGTTCGACGCCAAGGCCGGCATTTCGCTGAACGACAAGTTCGTCAAGCTGATCTCCTGGTACGACAACGAGTTCGGCTATTCCAACCGCGTCATCGACCTGATCAAGTACATGCAGAGCAAGGACTAAGCGCCGCCGCCGCAGGACTTGAGCTACATCGCCCAGGCCGGGGGCACGCACATTAGAGGTCACCGTTACGTAACCGAAAGGCTCTCCCCCGCCCCGGCGAAGCGACACCACGCGCAATACTTTTTTTTGTGTTTCCATAAGCTAGCAGCCACGTTGGGGCGGTATAAATGCATAGGTCCCTAAATGTTTATTGTTGTTAAATAAAAAGCTTCTCACGTCGTTTGTATGTAGCTGAGCAAACAGCCGATTTGTCTATCAATAAACCAAGTGTTACTGCAAAATGATGTTGGATTTATTAAACTGGCTTAAGGTTTTTGATGGTAGCTCTAGATATCTTCGTTTATTTCAGCAAAGAGACGTGGTTAAGGTCAAGCTTGCAGGACCTTAAGAATTAAGTCTTATCTAATTTGCCATTTTTCCTATAAGAATATATACAAATGTATGTATGTGTCTATATAAATATACGTATATCTGTAAAAAAGTAATAATGTACATGCGCCTCTGAAAAGCTTTTAAAGCGCCTTAGGAATAAAAGTTCGGTGACAGAATAAAATGTTTAAAGAATTTTAATGCTAACTCTTACGTAAAAGCATATTGATGTTGTAGAAGTCATACAATTTTATTGGATTTAAGTCAACTTAAATTTTCCATTACTTTGTAGAATTTCTAGCTAAAAACAAAAATTAAATAAAAATAGTGTGACCCGCTTTCGAAATGTTAATTGTTGTTTTTAACCAATGCTGCAACCTTTTGTCAGGAGTACTCAAAGTAGCAGTATTCTACACAACAGATGGCGCTAAAATAGCTTGATTTTTCCGTCCAGGTGGCACTGCAAGGTTTAGAAAAATTAGATTTATGCCGAGTTTTTTAAGATTTAAAAAACAGAGAAGAAATAAGAAAAATAAACGAATTCACCAAACTTGGTCAAGTAATTTTGGAATTTTGCCAAACCATGTGTTGAAAAACGCAAAAATTCGCAACCAGTGTTGCCAAGTTACTGCGAAACGGAACGGAAATTCAAATTTGATTACCCGCCGAAACGTCTAGTTTGCAAAGAGTTTTGTTTTATTTAAAACTAAATAAAATGCTTAGTGCCTAATACTCGCTAGTCCTGGTTCGAATCGAGTTAGCGGTTCATTACGAGCCACTGAGTGGCAGCATATGGGACTGCCCTCTGCAATATGTATCGAATATTTGTTTGCTTTAAGCCCTTTGTTTTTCTTGCTGTATTTTTTCTGCCCTCGCAAATCAAACAAGTTCGTTTCAATGGATGTATGTATATATATATAAGCATGCAGCAGTGCAAATTACCAAAGGCAACAACGAGATCCTTTGTGGTTGTTGTCGCTGTTGAGCTGCTGTTGTGGCATGTTGCGCTGTGCAAAAAATTCACGGCAAATACCCAGCCCCCCTCGCCATTTCACATTGATAGGGGTAGCTGCCACCCCGCAGATCAAACCCTTCTATGCCTATGGTCCCTTCATGTGTAGCGAGCGGGTCTTATTTTTTCTCGCGATATTACATATATTTTTGTGCGTGAAAAAAATAATTAAAATATACTCTTTTTTCCACACTTGCCGTTAAACAAAGCGGTTTAAAAGCGTGCATATACAACTATGAAATATGTGTATATAGGTGGCTGTCCCTCGTACATAGAGCGGGTGTCCACCTATTTACCCGCACACAATTTAACACTGCAGCAACAACAATGAACAACAACAGCAGCAACAATGCACTTTTGTTGTACATTAAAATCGCCGCCTGTATCTGTGAGAGGTGCTGGTGCGTGTGTCGTGGTGTCGTGTAAAGTATATAATTAACGGCCCAGCACATATGTGCGAATGTGCGTGCATCGCGTCCGCGTACATAAGCCGCGCCCCCCCCATTCCTCACTTACCTCATTACATGCGAAGAATACATAAAGTAAATGTCAAAAGCGACACACAGATACTCGCACACGCACACAGCGGCACGTACTTCGCGATGCTGAGGCCGCCGCTCCTGCTGTTCCCGCTGCCGTTGTTGTTGCTGCTGATTGAGTTTGAGCTGATGATGAGTGCAAGTTGCGACCCCTGGCCCTGGCACCCGCTCCACGCAAATCCCCACACCCTCCGACACCGGCCAATGCTTCGGCCTACCTCAATATTAGCACAAACACACACAGAGAGATCGTCCGCCACTCGTCCTTACAGAGAGACAACCCAAAGATGTTCTTAGAGAACTTGCGGTCTATTTCATATTTTGAATCAAAGTAGAAAATAATAAATTTAAGAGTAAATTGTCTTAATAAATTGTCAAGTGTTTTACGAAATAAGGCATCTAAATGTTGAGTACGGAGGTTTTATAGAACTCTCTAAGTATTTTTATACTAACTATTTACTTAAGTTGCATTGTTACCCACCGCACCATACCTAGAACATATTGTACATTATATGAGAAGCAGCGGAAATATTTTCCTACCTTATCTACGTATAGTTAGACCATTCCACAATTTGCGTATTTTATTTAAATTTTACTAATGTTATTTTTTTTATTTTAAGTCAATTTGAACTGTAAGCAAAAGCATTGGTAATTAGCATAACTTTCAAACCTTGTTCTTCTCTAAATGCATTATTTGGTAAAGTTCCGGAAGATCTGCTGTACCAGATTAAGTACCTTAATACTGTTTTTAAATATTTCTCAAAATTACCACAATATATACTTTACTACTATACTAATGCTTGAAATAAAACAGTTAGCTTCCTCAAAAAAATAATACATTTAGCGCCTTCCTCAAAAAAATTGTTAAAAATATAATATTCTTCTCCTAACTTGACGTAATCCTGTGATACTATCGATCACACCTAATAATATAATAAATAATACGTCTTATTATGTTTGCAAACTAATGAGTGGATGGAGGCATATTATTTGATTGTTCATTTTCTGAAAAATAATTCTAGCTACTTGTGAGTTAAAAAAAAACAAGAACTCAATGTTTAAGATTTACCCACTAATTTGATGAATTTTTGTATGTCAGGGTGATCTCATAGGTAAATAGACATAACATCCTATTAACATTTTCTAGAGCCTGCACATATTTGATCAATTTTTTCTAAGATTCCTATAATCTCGCCTTGGCTTAAATGGTTTACATGGGTTAAGGAACTTATTTTCCGTGTACAACTGTATGTATAGGGGTGCAACGGCCACCGCTGTCCGGTTCTTTTGTGACTTCGTGTGCATCTTGGCATTCTCCAGCCTCAAGAGGACAGCACCCATTAACCCCACTGCACTCCTGCTGTCTTGGCCAACGGACTGCACAATAAGCACAAATTACGAGTACGCATTTCGCCCAAGCAGGGTGGGGCGGGAACAGGGAGCGGGGGCTGTGGGCGGAAGTGCCGGTTACTTAGAAGTTTAAGGGGTTGTCATGGGGTCAGAGCCGTCGTTGTCCTTCTTGGGTGTCGTTTCTTATGGCAAAATTTATGTGCAATTTTAATTTATGCATTTGCCGTCACATTCTGGACACTGTGTGCTGAATTTAACGAGGTTTAAGATGAGTACGACGCAGGGGGTGGTGGTACTTGGTGCACGTGTGGCGGTGGTAGGTGTGACTGAGAGCAGCGAGGGGGAATGTCCTGTGACTTGCACTTGAATGCGGCATTTAGGGGCAGTTTCTGTGTTTTGCGCCCACATGAGAATTGATTCTTATGATTGGAGAAATGAATGCAAAATAAGCGCACTCACATTCCTTAAAATAATAAAATATTTCAAATTCTTTCATGACGATCTTTAGGTTCGAAGTTTTTATTTACCAGCAGTGTTTGTATTAATAGTTAATTTACTAACTTTCCGAATGGGATTTTTATAGTTGTAAAAATGTGTAGTTAAATATGGCTGGTTTTTTGGGACATTTTTTTATTACACACTTTTATATTTGTGTGCAATTTTTATACCCTTGCAGGGTATTATAATTTTAGACAGAAGTTTGCAACGCAGTGAAGGAGACATCTCCGACCCCATAAAGTACATATATTCTTGATCAGCATCAACAGCCGAGTCGATCTAGCCATGTCCGTCTGTCCGTTTGTCCGTTTCTACGCAAACTAGTCCCTCAGCTTTAAAGCTATCTGGATGAAACTGGACAACTAAATCATATAGCTGTTATAGGACCGATCAGAAAATTTTGATGAAAAAATCGAACTAAGCCAATTTTTCACATATTTTCATAACATTTGAGACATAGACATGTAGTATTATTCCAGAATTTCGGTTTTAATTTTATTCAAATCGGACCACTATATCATATAGCAGCCATAAGAAAATATAGATAAATTCATTAAATTCGTTCGCAACATTTTTCGCTCGCAACATTTCTCGTTCGCAACATTTTTCTTTCGCAACATTTACCTTATGTCAGTACCCGAGAAAACGAAAAAGTCAGAAGATTTTTCATCTTCTTCTTACTTACTGCAAGGGTATTAAAACTTCGGCATGCCGAAGTTAGCTTCCTTTCTTGTTTTATTCTAAAATCCGGGCTTCTCTTTACAGCTCTTTAAAATCCGATTTTTAATACCCTTGCAGGGTATTATACTTTTAGTCAGAAGTTTGCAACGCAGTGAAGGAGACATTTCCGACCCTATAAAGTATATATATTCTTGATCAGCATCAACAGCCGAGTCGATCTAGCCATGTCTGTCTGTCCGTCTGTCCGTTTCTACGCAAACTAGTCCCTCAGTTTTAAAGCTATCTGGATGAAACTTTGCAGATATGCTCCTATATGCTCTCACTGCTATATATGTCGGAACGAGCCGGATCGGATGACTAAATCATATATGTAGCTATATCAAATAGATCGGTAAAGTTTAATGAAAAAAATTATTACTTTGCCAATTTTTACGATATTTGAATAAAATTTGAGATATGGCCATTTTGTATTATTCCAGAATTTCGGTTTTAATTTTATTCGGACAAATTGGACCACTATATCATATAGCTGCCATAGGAATATATACATAAATTCATTTAGTTCGTTCGCAACATATTTCGCTCGCAACATTTCTCGTTCGCAACATTTTTCTTTCGCAAAATTTACCCTATGTAAGTACCCGAGAAAACGAAAAAGTCAGAACATTTTTCTTCTTCTTCTTACTTACTGCAAGGGTATTTAAACTTCGGCGTGCCGAAGTTAGCTTCCTTTCTTGTTTTGGATTACATCTTAATCAGCGTTGTCAAGAACTGTCTGTAAGTCAATCACCTTTTTCCTTTAAAAAATTTTATTTTCTTTAACCTTTTACCTCTTTTTTATTAAACAAAATATATGTACATTAGTCTCAGATATATCTTCTTTTGAATTGATATCGACGTTTTCCCATATATTCCTGAGTGATGCGTATTTGACATGTAGGGAAATATCGATAACAAGAAAGGAAGCAACCTTCGGCAAGCCGAAGTTTAAATACCCTTGCAGTAAGTATTTAAAGTTTGTATATTTATCTTGTTTAACATAAGATAAATTATTTGACATCAGCAAAACTCCAAATTAAAAACCTAGCTAAAAGAGAAAGAAGAACTTCCTGACTTTTCGCTTTCGAGTGTTTTTCATAATATAAATGTTGAGAGCAAAAAATTTGGATAAAACTTAAAACGAAATTCTAGAATAATACAAAATGTTCATGTCTCAAGTTATATAAAAATATGTTAAAAATTGGCTAAGTTATAATTTTGTTCCTGAAAATTTTCAATTCTTCCAATGGCAGCTAAAATGTATAGTTGTCCGATCCAGCCCGTTCCGACTTATAAAGTAGTGAGAGCATAAGAAAACTATCTGCAAAGTTTCATTCTAAAAACTGAGGGACTAGTTTGCGTAGAAACGGACGGACATACGGACATGGCTAGATCGACTCGGCTGTTGATGCTGACCAAGAATTTATATACATAATAGGGTCAAAAATATCTCCTTCACTGCGTTGCAAACTTCTGGCTAAAATTATAATACCCGCCTTAGGGTATAAAAAACGGCAGGGATGAGAGTAGAAAAAAGTTATAGATTTCCGGACAGGGGAGTCTTGCATATTATTCCTGTCAAATTATTGTTAAATTGGCCGCACAGAGCTCTTTATTATTAATTTTTTGTTTTCCTAAACGTCAACTCCGTCATCGTTTTTAAAAAAGTTGTATCTATATGTAACCTAGTCCCCAAGATGGGAAAGTAAATCGTAAAATTGATTATTTCAGATTCGACAACTAAACTTAGAGCTTAAATTGTTGAGAAATATCGCGCTGTAAGATCTGCGCGCTGTTAAGAAACGAATTTGTTTTATTAAAAGTACAAAGATATTGTTCCCTAAAAATGCTTATGAAGATCGATAGCTGAAGACAGAGAGGTTAAGTTTTCGATAACCCTATCGATGCCTTAATGTATTTACATATACAAATCGATATTCAATTGTATCGCAGTTTGTACATGCTGTTACTTCCGGCCTAAGAACACTAATTTTATAATGCGGATGCAGCTATTTGGGGCGGCGTAAACAAAAAAGCGTCTTTAGGCATTTTCAGCTTTCAGATGCCGATGCCCACAGCGATTGTTTTAATGCACTTGGACACCGACACACACACACACACCGGCACTCGACGGCTTATGTAATGCGAGGACTCTCCGGTACATAGAAACTGTACCCGGCACAAGGCACTTCCTAATTATATACAGAACGCCAGAAGAAGAAACTTATGTGTGCCCTCTGGTGGGGCGAGTGGTGCGGTGAAAAACCAAATGAAAATGTCCCTCCCTCAGCCCCCACAGCCGCACGCACAACAGAAGCACACACGCACACGTGGGTGTGGGTGTGAAAAGGCAAAGTCTAAGCATATGCAGTATATTTTCACAAAACACAAAGCCAGGGAGCGGTGCGGGGGCTGCAAGTAGGCTTAAGATTTTCTTGGAGTGGACAATGCGAGATGCAAGGCAAACATAATGAAACATTTTTGGACAAGATGCAGCAGCCCCTCAATGCCCACCCCCTGCACTCACGCACACACGCAGGAGAAGACGTCTAGAGATGCAGCTGCATTGTGCACTTTTGCACTTGTGCAGCCGTGTGCGTGTCTGTGCTGGGTTTACTTTACTCATTTGCAATGTTTTTGGTAAAATGTAAAATTGAATTATTTAAAATTTAATAGAAAATCTTTGACTTGCTCAAAAATACACACACTCGTGCAGCAGCCGACGCATATCTTTATATATGAAATACATTTATGTGCGTATATATGCGCATGAGGATATTTACAGAGTCATATAAATATGCCCTGACA
>VNJV01004523.1:0-10568 GCA_008042635.1 Drosophila nikananu | reverse complement strand
AGTTTATTGTTAATTGTTTATTGTTGTTAATTTTGAATAAGATATGTTTTGAAGTCTAGTGTAAGTTAGTTTAGGGCGAAGGCGGGAGCATAATAAAGCTCTCTCTCGCTCTTTGCGAATTCGCCCCGCCTTCGCCAACCTCTGTTAAGCTAGGTCTAAGAACATAGATGTAAAATAGAAGATCATGTCGAAAATTGAATTGAACCCGAGCACACGTATTTATTTTAGTTCTCGTCGTCCGCCAAAATTAAATTAATTATTCTTGCCACCACAGTCTTCGGTTTTTATTTTTTTATAAACTAATTAAAAAATTATTATTATTATTACATTATGTTACATTATATTATTTACATTATGTTATTTTTATTTTCATTATTATTTAAATATTATTCGTTTGTGAGGGGCCGAAATGCTCCTCGCTGGTTCGAGCTCGACCTTGGAGAGTGGTTGCCGCAAGAGCGAGAGAACCCTAACTTGGGACCGCTTAGGTCGGCCGGGAGAGAGAGAGAGCGCTTGGGGACCGCTAAGTCAGCCGCAAGAGCGAGAGAAACCTAACTTGGGACCGCTTAGGTCGGCCGGGAGAGAGAGAGAGCGCTTGGGGACCGCTAGGTCAGCCGCAAGAGAGAGAACCCTAACTTGGGACCGCTTAGGTCAGCCGAGAGAGAGATAGCACCTGAGGACCGCTAGGTCAGCCGCAAGAGCGAGAGAACCCTAACTTGGGACCGCTTAGGTCAGCCGGGAGAGAGAGATAGCACTTGGGGACCGCTAGGTCAGCCGCAAGAGCGAGAGAACCCTAACTTGGGACCGCTTAGGTCAGCCGAGAGAGAGCGGGACGGATCGGGGTTCCGAGCCGAAAGGGAAGGAGGGAAAGGGAAAGGCAAACTACTAAGGTTAGCTAACTACTATTTATCTTACCAAACCAACTGGTCCGGTACCAAAAGTGACTTCGCTGTTCCGACTACAATCGCTGCCGGTCGCTGAGTGCCGAAATGAGGCCAGCCACCCGCTTTATATAGCCCCTGGCTAAGCCTAGTGTGCCCGTTGCCTTTTCCAAGCCCAAACTGGTGTGACCAGCTCCCTCGGTCCAGTGTTGCTATTTGCCGGCGGTGGGTTCGCGCGCGAAACTTATTTGAATTTGGATTTCTTTCCCCGGGTTCTGTATCTTTTGTCTTTTTTACTGTTCTCTTTATTGTATTTTGTTACATTGTACTCTTATTGTGCGCGGTACGCGTCACAAATGTCGGGGTTTTGTCCCTATCCACCACCTCCAGCTTGGCCCCCTCCCACAACGCCTCCATCTGGCTAACCGTTTGCGTCAGCCACTTCCGAGCCGGGTCGTCCATGCGCTTCAGGATTTTGACCCCATTTAGCCACCCTGCGCCATCAAAAGTGGACATGGGACCAAGGGAGTCATCCTCCATCCGTGCAAACAGCGCTTCGACGAGCCTCGTGTGCACCGTCTTCCACCGTTCTTCGGACATCTTCACGTTTTCGTCGCTGCGGTCGATGAGTGCCACGATGTCGTTTGGTCACCTCACTGACCTTCTGTGCCCTCTGAGGCTTCTTCGCCTTAGGTGGAGGACCTACCTGCTTGGGCCCGCGTTGCCGCTTGCTCGCCGGAGCGTCTTTAGTCGCGCTCTCGGCGGAGAGTTGCCTTTTGCTGGCAAGCATCTCCTCCACTTTGTTGGCGAATCCGCCCGTAGAGGACATGTGGGGGATCTTGGCGTAATATAACCTGCCCTCTTCAATCTTCTGCTCGGCCCAGGCTAGCTTTGCCTTCTCCTCTTGGGAGAGGTCAGCTTTGGCCCGAAGCCGGCTTCCGATTGCGAGTGCAGCCTTATAGTGCGCCTTCGCCTTCCTCCCCTCGCTAGACCGTTTCGGCCCGTCCCTGCGCGGGGAGCTGGTGCCTGGTTCTGGCGAACGGAGTAGATTCTCCTCCTCCTCCAGTGTGAGCTGCGCGCTCTCCAGGCCCGTGTCTGTATCGACGGCGGCATAGTTTGCTCTGAGTTGTTTTCTTGGCAGTAGCAGTACAACTAGTACGATCTGCTCCCGTCATGCTAGAGGTGTGACCGCTGGCGACACGCAGAGAGGATTGCTCCTCTCCGTGCCCACCGGTGGTAGCAGTCAAGCCTGCCACCGACGTTTGGGCTGATATCCCAGCCCCGGTTGACATCTTTGTGACGTCCATTACAGAAAAAACACTGGTTAGTTTTTCGGGGAACCACCCACTTGCGTTTTATGCCTAACCGCCAGGCACCTCCACTCATTGCAAATGATTCATTTCCTCCGGCTTTTCCAGCGGAAGGAATTGAACCGTTGCCTTAGCTAGACACTGTATTACCGCGGACGGAGCAAGCAGCAGTGCATTACCCGTTGTCCGGGATAATACTGTGCCCATTGCCCAGCCGGCGCCCTCTTAGAGGGTTCAGATGGAGGATTTTCGTCATGTAAGAAACATGTAAAATTCCAATGGTCAACTGATTGCCAGAATGCCTTCGAACATCTTAAATCGCCACTAATGAATCCAAATTTATTACAATACCCAGATTTCAGCAAAGAATTTTGCATAATAACGGATGCAAGTAAGCAAGCATGTGGAGCAGTTTTAACTCAAAACAAAAACGGACTATGACTTCCAGTTGCGTATGCATCAAGAGCGTTTACTAAGGGCGAAAGTAATAAAAGCACAACAGAACAAGAATTGGCAGCAAATTCATTGGGCAATAACTTACTTCAGACCATACGTTTAGGGTAGACATTTCGGGTAACGCCCATGGGAGTTATTACACTGGGCGTTATTGCAGCCACCCAGACATTTCACTGTCAAAACCGATCACAGATCACTCACATACCTGTTCTCTATGATAAACCCAAGCTCGAAGCTAACGGGAATGAGACTTGAGGAAAATAACTTTACTATAGAATATTTGAAGGCCAAGGATAATTACGTAGCCGATGCATTATCCGGGATAACAATATAAGATCTGAAGGATATGCAAACCAATAATTCCATTCTGAAAGTTACTACCAGAAACCAAAGTAAAAAAACAAATTCCTGCGCAGGAAAATAACAAGTAGATTTTTTCGAAACAAAGCTTCTCACCCCAACGTATACGAAGTCATTGTAAATGACGAGGTACGAAAAGTAGTGACCTTGCGAATAACGGATTCACTATGTTTACTAAAACATGGGAAAAAACTTATAGCAAGAATTGACGTTAGCGATATGTACACCAATGAAATTCTCGACTTAGGTCAGTTCTTTCAAAGGCTTGAAAAAGAAGCCGGTATACTTAATATCCGCCAATTAAAAGTGGCACCGAGCGAAAAGATCTTTGACATCATATCAATACAATCGTTTAAAATTATGGGCAGTAGAGTAGAGCTACTCAAGCCGGTGACCCTATTTTCAAATATTGAAAAAGAGAAAGAAGCAATATTGTTTACATTCCATGACGATCCAATACATGGAGGTCATACAGGCATAGCTTGAACATTAGCTAAAATAAAAAGGCATTATTATTGAAAAAATATGATCCGATACATATCAAATTATTTAAGAAAATGCCCTAAATGCCAAAAGTCAAAAACGACAAAGCATACAAAGACCCCATTGACAATAACAGAAACGCCACAAATGGCTTTTGACAGGGTAATTGTGGATACGATCTGTCCACTACCCAAATCTGAAAGAGAAAATTAATATGCAGTAACATTAATCTCCGATTTAACAAAATACCTTGTAACGATACCAATAAAAAAAAATAGTGCACAAACAGTTGCAAAAGCTATATTTGAAGATTTTATTCTGAAGTACGGTCCAATGAAGACGTTCATTACGGACATCGGAACAGGATATAAAAATTCAATAATTGAAGATTTATGTACAAATTTCAATATAAAAAAACATAACATCTACTGCACACCATCACCAGACTTTAGGAACCGTAGAAAGAAGTCAAAGAACAATAAATGAATTCATCCGGTCCTATATGTCATTAGACAAAACCGATTGGCTCCCGTATTTCACGTATTGTTTTAACACTACGCCCTCAATACACTATGATCCAGATTTCGATTTTTTTGGCATAAATTCTAAAAATGAAGCTACAGATTTGAAACGTTACACATTTTGTTGTTATATTATAAAAAGTTTGTATAAAAAATTTGGGGTCCATTTTACCACGCCCTTTTTTGCCTCCCATACAAGCTACTGGAATGACTTCGGAATTTAACCAAATTTTATATTTTTTTATACTAATTACAAAAACTTAACTTTAATATCTTTTTATGAGATCTATATTATATCCAAATTTTTAGAATGAATAATCTTGTTCTTCCTGTAATTCTATCTCAATAATTTTCCTCATCGAAAGGATCGCAATACCAGAACTGGGACTTGCCTATGTATTATCGATTTATTAGAAAAGGAGCAAAAATTAGCTAAAGATATTACATAGCCATCAAAAACAAAGGTTAAGCCTACAAACTTACGTTCTTAACTTTTGTCAGCAATTGTCAGTTTGTTATACTCCACTAAAGACAGAGGACATAGTTAATTTTTTTCTATAAAAGCACATAACTAAGACGTTACACGGTATGAAAATTCTAAAAAACAAATATATATTCTATATACATTAAAAACTACATAGCTTTACCTTTAATTTCCATATTTTACTAAAATTTTTGGTTGCGTAGTGAACCTTGTGTGATATGCCAAAGTAAACGAAAAAATCGTGGAAATTCCTTACGCGCAATTAGCTTATTGATTACGTGAGGGGCCCATTGTACCCGCTGTCCACCAAGCTTCCGAAAGCTCTTGCGCTCCCGTAATTCGGGCCTCCGCGCACTATCCATCGAGCGTTCCAATGCTCGCCCGCTCCCCGCTCTTCGTCAAGTTTCGGCCGCTGCTCGGCACTCTTCCGCCACTGCTCGGCACCCTTTCTTGGTAGCGCTCGCACGCAGCACTCTCCGCCGCTCCCCTGCGCATCCGCCGCTCCTCGGCCCTCTGCAGCTTCCGAGGTAGTGCATCGGGTCAAATCCGAACTCCGCAGTTGTCCGCCATCGATCTCCCACTCCCGCTTTAGCGAAATAAAGCGGGCGGGAGCACGGCTCTATTCTTAAGCTGAGATTAGTATCATGTATGCAGCGAAAGAATGCTGATGCACCCCGATTGAGCCCACGACGCAACTGCATTTCCTACTTCTACATCTGCGCCGTGGGAATTTTCCACAATTTTTCCAGGACATCTTTCGCGGAAGGACGCCCACCTACAAACATTGGTCCTTCGAGCCGGATACGGATATCCTTCCGCCCATCCGCCAGCAGTTCCGGCAATTTTTTCCGCTAAAGATAAGTACGAGCATTCCGTCGTTTCCTCCCAGCCGGACTTCTGCAGCGGCCCGAAAATTTAATTTCGTTCGCACTGCTGGAAGACTTTTTCCGTGTCAACTCCACATCCGAGAGTTTTCCTGACACAACGGCAGAAGTAAATAGTGCTCCTAGTCCGCATAAATAAATAGTGCTCCTAGTCCGCATAAATTTATAGTGCTCCTAGTCCGCCGAAATTTTCATTTCGTCTCCGCTGTGTGTGTCGCCATATTCCTCGCCGTTTATTCCGTTCTCAGTTGTACATCAACTTGTCAACGGTCTAGGCATATGTACATACATATATGTATGTGAATGCATTCGCAGCATCACACGCGACATATTTACATATTTCGGCGCAACTCCGCGCAAATTATCAAGTGAAAAGTGAAATTGTGTGGTGATAATAAATATAAGCCAACCGGTGTGCACTGTTTCGGGAGTCTCCCTGTTCGCTGAACAGTCCGCCGTTGTCTCGATATTTGTTTTCCTATTCTTGTGCGTGCCATTTGTTCGCCACATAATTTTTCTGTCCTTTCATTTAAATATACAGTCCACTTTGCGACGCTCCACTGTCTCACTACATAAATGCATGCCCATACATAATTACACATACATATTATCTGCACCCGATTCCAGCAACTAACCTCCGCTACGAAACTAATATCTGTACATACATAAATACAAATTAGAAGCGAGACAAAAACACCAAACATTCAAAACGAAACATTATTACCGGGACCGCGATTGTTTTTTGTTCAAAGTTTTGATTTTCTGCAGCGGCCTCGGTGTTGCTGTTGCTGTGTATTTCTCCCTCTCTTGCGTACCTTATGCATGCACTGCTTGCCGGCGACTTAGCAGTGAGCTTTTCGGCCGAACCAAGGCTAAGGTTTCTTAATTCCACCTTCCCGGCTTCGTAATAATTACGATTTGTTATTATTTTCTATTTACGATATATTTACTACGTCCTCTTTTTCGGAGTAAACTAAAATATAAAGCAAGCTTCACGTCCGAGCCACGCAATATATATATCGAGGAAATATTTATATTTTACATATCCGTTCCGACGACATCAAGATCTCGGACTTTCCTGCCTACATTTTGGTTCCTAAATTCCAATTCCAGCTTCGACACGTATAACTACTTCGAACAAAATATATATCTATACCAATACAATCCAGTTAGTTCTTTTTAAATAGCCAGAGTGTCGTCTTCCATTTTAGATAAATTTATTTTGATCTGTGACCGTCTGAGTCACTTCGATTCCAAAGTCTGCAACCCTGCAGCACCCAGTAGTCCATCAAAATATACGTGTCAAATTCATCTCGACCAAGTCCGAGCGCTGTGGAATAAGGTCGAGAAAGAATATGAAGCTTGTTCTGAGCTAATTCCAGTTGGCTTAGAGGGCGAGGGCGAGGCGGACAACTTACTTACTCTGAAGGCAAAATACGAGTATGCCTATTTTATTTACGGAAGGTGTGCCGCCCAGCTCAAGGAACAGATCGAGACGATCGCTCAAATCCAACCCGTTCCGCCCCAAAATTCCTTTCTGTCTGGCTTTCAGCTTCCTCCATGCGATACGGAAATTTTCTCGGGCGATTATATTCGATGGCCGACTTTCCGAGACCTTTTCACAGCGGTCTATATAGACAATCCTGCGCTGACCCTTGTTGAAAAGTTTTTCTATTTAAATGCCAAGACTAGTGGCGAAGCTTATTCCATAGTTTCCAGGTCGGCACTCACCAACGAAGGGTTCTGCTCAGCTTGGGAAAACCTATCTGAGCGTTTCGAAAAAAAGCGAGCGCTGGTGAACAGCCAACTGAAAAGGTTATTGAACATGCAGTCCGTCACACAAGAATCTTCGGCAGCCTTGAAGGAGCTGCAAAATACAATTCAGAACTGCCTCACATCCCTAAATTTTTTTCGGCCTTCCTACGGATAATTGGGATTGTCTCCTGGTGTATGTGTGTTCCACGAAGCTTCCAAAGCTGACGCTCTCATTATGGGAGCAATCCATCCCTAACAAAACTGAAATTCCGACCTGGACTCAGTTTGACAGTTTGACATTTTTGACAGAGCGCTATCGTACTCTGGAGGCCATTGACGACGTCAGGCCCAGAGACTCTGGGCATTTTCCTCCAAAACCGACCATCGTCAACACACCCGAGCACATACTCAACTCTAACGAAGCCAGGGTGGCTCCGGCTCCCAGAGAGTGTGACCTGTGCTCCATGGAAAATCACTCCCTGCACACTTGTCCCCTTTTTCTGAAAATGAGTGCTGATGATCGCTCAGATTTCGTCCGAAGAAAGCAACTCTGCTTAAATTGTTTGGATCGAGGCCACCGATACCGGGACTGCACCAGTGCCCAGAACTGCTTTTCGTGCCACATCCGGCATCACACTCTTCTACACCGCGACAGTCCGGTTGCGACCGTTCTAAGACCCCCTGCTCCGTCCAGTCCCCGACCCGCGCCCCTTGCGCGAAGCCCTTCAGTTTCCAACGACCACTCAAATGTCCGAGTATTTTCCACCCGAGTTTCCTGCGCATCCAAAGGTCCGTTGGACCAACTCCTTGCTACTAGCAGTGCGGCCGCCGTCAGAGGCCGGCGTTACCGTTGTCGAGTCTGCAAGGGTATCCACCCCCTACGAAAATGCCAACAGTTTCTCAAGCTTAGTGCTGAGAGAAGGCTCCGCTTGGTTAAAGTCCACCGCTACTGTTCAAACTGTTTGGCTCACGAACACTCCGAGGGAACCTGCCGCAGTGGTGACCGATGCAAAATGTGCAATCGGCACCATCATACGCTCCTGCATCCAGTGCACCCAGTGCATGCGGCCCCTTCGCAGCATCGGGCACCTCCCTACTTATAATTTACAAATTACGAGCCATTACTCACGCTCCATTTTCATCCAGATCACATCCGACGTCGTCACTTCCAAACAACGCAATTTATCCTAGAAGCAGACGTACCCGAGGTACTAAGTCCTACCGTAGCCGAGTCTGCACGGAATCCATCCGTTACGGAGAGAGCAACGCAATTTCGCCCAAAAGCAGACGTTCCCGAGGTACTAGTCCTACCATTGCCGAGTCTGCATGGAATCCGTCCGCACCAGAGAGATAAGATCATCTCTACGCTTCGATCAGCTGCGTTATCTCTCCAGAGCCTGCCACCAGCGATCATAAGGAAGACCATGTTGCAACCCGAGTGATTGCAAGGGGGTCGGAATGTTTACGTGAGGGGCCCATTGTACCCGCTGTCCACCAAGCTTCCGAAAGCTCTTGCGCTCCCGTAATTCGGGCCTCCGCGCACTATCCATCGAGCGTGCCAATGCTCGCCCGCTCCCCGCTCTTCGTCAAGTTTCGGCCGCTGCTCGGCACTCTTCCGCCACTCCTCGGCACCCTTTCTTGGTAGCGCTCGCACGCAGCACTCTCCGCCGCTCCCCCGAGCATCCGCCGCTCCTCAGCCCTCTGCAGCTTCCGCGCCCCGAGGTAGTGCATCGGGTCAAATCCGAACTCCGCAGTCGTCCGCCATCGATCTCCCACTCTCGCTTTAGCGGAGTAAAGCGGGCGGGAGCACGGCTCTATTCTTAAGATGAGATTAGTATCATGAATGCAGCGAAAGAAAGCTGATGCACCCCGATTGAGCCCACGACGCAACTCCATTTCCTACTTCTACATCTACGCCTGCGCCGTGGGAATTTTCCACAACCTTTCCAGGACATCTTTAGCGGAAGGACGACCACCTACAAACACTGATCAAGAGCTTAACTTTCAAAATTCGTAAAAAGCTTGAGAGAAGCTTTTCATGTATTTTTTTCATTTCTAACTTATGTGATCAATTTACTTATAGAATACAACAGTTTTTATATGATATATTAACATTAAATTTCAACCCCGACCTTCCCTCCTCTGATTGGCGCCAGGTTGTCCTAACTCTAAATGAGGGGGCAGTCAAGGTGCTGAGGAATAACGGGGGGCTTTTCTGGTACGGCTTTGATAGCGTGGCCGTGCGCGTTTATAAGGCCGACGCCAAGACGGGCCTAAAAGAGGAGATCGTCGACCTGGAGGGACCTCAGATTGAGGAGGCGCCAGAGTTGTCCGACGAGGAGGACATTCTGGAGGGCTACGTCTCCGAGGAGAGCGAACTGGCGAGGGGCCTTCGCGATGTTTGTATGTCCGAGGAGGAGGATGGGCTGGACGAGCCGACCTCGGACGCCGATATAACTGTGGTGGAGGTAAAAACGCAGAATTTCTCTGACGTTTCTGCAGATAAACCTCCACCACAGTAAAGCAGCTTCCGCTGCCCTCCTCGTCCACCTAGCAGAAGGTGGCACCGACGCTGTCCTCATCCAGGAGCCCTAGGTCTGTGGCGACAGAATCCAAGGGTTGAGGGCAGCCGACTATAGGCTCTACGCAGCCCCCACAGCAGGTAAATCGCGAGCCTGCATACTCGCAAAGAAAGACTTAACTCTTTTTATGCTACCCAATTTCAGCAATGAAGACATAGTTACAGCATGCCTAGAGGGACCTCGTGGATCCCTCCGTATATGCTCCGCCTACCTGGGGCATGACCAAGACCCCATCCCCCCAACCCTGAAGCAAGTCACCGAGGACAGCAAAAAGCTGGGCCTGGACTCCATCATCGGGTGCGACGCGAATGCCCATCACCATCAGTGGGGCAGTTCGAATACCAACGATAGGGGTGAGTCTCTTTTTGATTTTATCCTCTCATCTAATTTACAGGTTGCTAATTCGGGGAATGAACCCACCTTCATTATAAAAAACCGTAGGGAGGTGCTAGACATCACCCTTCTCACTGAACCCTGAAGGACTCTCTGAAGTCGTGGAGGGTGCTGGAGAAGCACTCATTCTCTGACCATAGGTATATCCAATTCACGCTAGGCTTCGATATGTTCAACCCAGTCACTTTCCGGAACCCCCGGCGGACTGACTGGGTGAAACATAGGGCCCAGCTGAGTAAGATCCTTAAACCCCCTCCAGCCCCAACCCACTCGGACTTCTGTTCGGAGGGGCTGGAGCGTTTTGTTGAGACTTTTACCGACGCTTGTTGCACGGCTCTAGATAGGTCCTGCTCCGTAGTAAGAAAGGGGGAAAGTCTGGGAAGAAGCCACCATGGTGGTGTAAGGAATTAGGCTGCCTCAAGAAGACCACGAGGCAGTCCTTCAATCTAGCCAAGAGCG